>JAHXMU010026709.1:2387496-2437553 GCA_019455685.1 Philornis downsi
ATGTTTCAGAAAGAGGCATATCCAACCGATCGATATTTTCAGATTCAACTAAGAATTAAAGACTAAAATAATGCACAAAAATTTAGATTGATCGAAAAATTTAAAAGTTCGGTCAATTTCTATGTAAGCTGTGGACCGATATAGCTCATTTACAATCCACCGTACGTCAAGTTTAAAGAAGTTGCGTAGAGTTTTACGATAGTTATTGTTTCTATCAGCCAGTAGGACATACAGAAGGACATTGCTAAATCGGCGTATAAGAGGTAAACATTTGGGAAAAATGTGTTTAGTTTTTTAAAAGCTTCTAACTTCGATCCTTCGGATTAAAAGTATATAAAGGGCTGAAAGTATCGGTTGGTTAATTAATTTAAAACAATTAATTTTAAAATAGTCTGTTTAGGTTCATAAGGCACACCACTGACACAAAAAATTGTATTAACGCTAAAAAAGTTAACTGAGAAAAAATATCTAAGAATTACCGTTTTGTATGAAAAATGCCAGATTGCTTGGAGCAAAATCCGAATTCCCCTATGTTTTATATGACTGTAATTTCTCTAAATGTATATACTAGAAAGATCATCTCTTTATCTGTAAATAGGACTTTTCTAGAATTATTTATATTAAGTTATGTTTGTTCCGACCACTCCCATTATATAGACTATTGCTATCTTCTTTTCACTTGTTATGTAAATAAGAACATTCTAGAATTAAGTCTATGATAAACAGCACTATTCTGTAAATATGTTTGCCTTTGTTGCACCCATTATTTAAATATGTATTCTCTCTGAAATATCGTAGCATATTCTAGAATAAGTCGTTTTAGTATAAATAGAGCAACTTTGTGCGTTTGAATGGAATTAATAAAGTTGACGTTGATGTGGAAATACGTTCCACGATACCAAACGTCTTTTTAGGGAACAAAATGGTCGTCTTAATTTCTATCAGGAATTGTTATACTTAGTTATAATAAAACCGCTGTATAAGTGTTAACATCGTTTCGGATTGTGTGCACGATTAACTTTAAACAAATTTAAATTTAAAACGCAAAAAACCGATTTTGAAAATTGTGTAGAAAAAAAACAACTAAATATTCGTAAAATTTAAATCTGTTGGTTTTTGTGGTGGAACGGAGAAAGTAACGAAGCGGTGGTAGACTGTGATACAACTTACATATATACTTGGTAATTCACATCCACTTCTAATGGTCTTTTTGTAATCTGGAATGTGTAAATTGCACATGTTTCCATTCGTTTATGATGTGGCTTAGAACAGCAGGATGCCGCAAATTATTGTGCTGAGTTTTACATGTTAGAACTAAAAACTGCTGCGACTAAAACAAAAACTGCATTGCACTTTTGGAACCACATGTGATGTTGTGTAAATTTATACAATTTGTTAACATAATTTTTACATTGGGCTAACTGGAAGAGGAAGCGTCAAAAAGGAAGATATAATGATGAATAATTTAATCATAATTATGTTATTATGCTTGGAAATCAGCATGTAGGTAGAATTAATATTAGATAATTTGGAGAATTTTATTGTTTTTCATTTACGGAAACGTTATGATTTACATTTTGTGAATATTGCATTAGCATATCGATATGGTACCAATGCGTGATAAGTCACATAATTGTATTTTGGTTTAAGAAGTAGTAAAAATCTATTATATGTTCTACCTAAAATGCCTATAAATTGAGAAAAGTGAATATTTTAAACAACGGCTTTCAAGCTACTTAAAACACCCGCAATACAAACCACATAAAGTAAAGTTCCCCGACGGGGAAAAGTAATCTCCATTCTCATTCTTAGTATGATGGCAAAATTAGATGAAATCGTATTGGATTTTGTGCTTCTCATACGCATAAACTGATTACAAATTGGTATATATATGTATATGTATAACACAGGTAGTGTACAAATAGCATCCAATCACCCACAAACAAGTCTGAATGTAGACTTGTCACGGAATCCAAATCAAGTCATTCCTATGGACTTTTTGTTCTAATCTTTTATTATACTAAATTTGTATATGCAATCTGTCTACTTGGGCAAACGTAGTTTTGAAATAACTTTATGGATTTTTAGACACAATCAGACTCATTATCATGATGAGGAGAAGAAAGGTAACAATATAATTAGGTAATTGTTGTATAGACAAAAGAAATCCATTATTCATCCAATAGATGGCTATAGCATTCAGTATTTCTCTCTGTGAGTAAGTGCGATCGGGTTACGCAAAATGGTGTTAGAAAGACAAGATTTTGTACTCAAAAAATAATTAGAATATTTTGTAACTGCTTGACTCAGTATTGCTTGATCATGCGTCAAAGAAAGCAAAACAGGCAGCTGAAGTTATGGACAGTGCTTGTGGTCTTAATACTGCAATACACGCCCTAGGGGGCTTAGTATTGAAAATGTCAATAGAATAATGTAAATCGTCAAGTCCGCTAAAATCGGTCAATAACCCTTGTCATAAAAAAGTTGTGCATATGAATTTTATTTCTTCAAATACATAGTTATCCATTCAGCGGTTTCAAAACCGCCGATCGGTAATTTGTTAAATACCTGTCATCTGAATTGTTATTTATTTATTGAAAGGTTTGCCATTTACGAATATGGATTGTTTAAAAACCGAAGAACGCGAAAAACAAAAGTAATGATAGAAGCGTAGGCACTTTTTATAAAGAAATTTTAAGACACTAGAACGTTACAGATGTGGTCAGGCCTGTGCATCATCGCAATGTACGCACTGCCGAAAGTATTGCTTCTATTAGTGAAAGTTTGACGCATAATTTAAATTTCTATGGCCGTATGATAACAGACTTTTTTGGCCTCCAACTGAAAAATATGAGCTAGACTATATGTGGTTTCAACAAGATGGTGCCACAAGCCCCGTAACACGATCGATTTTGGCTTTATTGCATGACAAGTTTCTAGATTTTACGTATCTTTACCTTTTTATCTTGGCGCCGGTAGACTTTTTTTTTTGTAGAGACTACATCGAAGACCGTACTTACGGGGATAATCCCTAAACGTTGAAGCATTTGAAAACCAACATTCGCCAAGGTATCGCCGCGATACCGCCAGAAATATGAGAAAATGTGGTCGATAAACTACATTAAAAAGATCCACTGGTGCAACCAATGCTGCAACCAGAGGCGCTCATTTAAATTACATTGTATTTCGCACATAATAACAAAGTCCAGGCATTGGAATGAATCAAACGTTTAATTGAAAACATCCTTTGAAACCGAAAAATGGATAATCCGGTATACAGGGATTATGCTTCGCAAATTCTTAATGAATATGACTGCAATTAAAACAAGTCATGCGAGCTTTCACTCCCACCATTATATAGTTTACATCATCGTGATATATTGTTGACTTTTGCTAAACATGGGAGATCCTTTTCTTTTTGCCAGCCGTCTTTTGTAAATGTGTGGTATGTTTATTGCTAAGTCGTTTACAGGCTCTACTCAGACAATTTCGATATTTTGTGTGCACATAAAAACAAGTTGGTTATTTGGATTTCACACATATTAAAACACGTACGAAATGAAAAAAATTAATGTCTTGCCATAAATTTACCGAAAAAAATTCGAGTAGCAATCACGTATGTACGAGTACAAGTGTTGCTGGCTTGTCATATATGCGTGTCTAGAATTATAATCAACGAGCAAATGAAATGCTCTAGTTTAATGATGTCATATAACAATTAACAATACCAGTAAAAACAACAATCCTTAAGAAGATTTATCTTATGTGTGTAATCTTTTTTACTCGTTCAAAATATTTAAACGACATGGTCATGGAGCAAACGTCAATTAAGTCAAAAATAGCTTGTGCTCCAATCAACCTTGGGCGCAATGCGTCGGGAAAGTAAACGTATGCGGCAATAAATGTGCGTGACAATTTGCAGTCAGATTTCGTACTCATTTTGGTGTCCATCACCACTGAGTCATTCCATTTGCAACAGCTGAAAGGGTTCATCCACGACTCCATAATGTACGTATATATATTCTAACGCAGTAATATTTTTCATATCCATAGGAAGGTTAAGATGAGAACAGGGCAAAATTTAAGAACTACGAAAAGCTTGCCCGGGCAGAGATTTAAACAGCCCATAGATATATAATAATTTTTCAGGAGTTTCCAGTTCTTACAACTTATTCGTTAACTAGAATCAATATTCTGTGGTATGTTTAGAACAGTGGGCGTGATTAATGAAAATATTACAAATAATTATTTTCAATTACATCTATATGTCTACGTATATATCTTTTTCCTGCGATCTTTTGACTGAAGAATTGTGAGCGTTGCTTGAAGGGATGTGGTAAATCGCAATATCTTATCAAAAAATACTCTAAATTAAAGCAAAATTGTACATTTCTGAAATATTCAAAGGGGCGCATCAGCGCTGCCTATCTTTTCTCGCAGTACTAAACGCCTAACTGAATGAAAGATTTAAATGGGAGATAACAGAAGAGGTGTAGTTATTTAACTAACATTTCTCCAGTTTTATTGAGGACTATAAAACAATGCACTGTACAAAAATTTAAACCACTACAGCTACCAATTACTATTATTGTAGAATCTTCCAAGTTAGATGGGAGGTACCAGAAAGGATGTAGTATACTCTGTCTCCATTCTGAAACCTTATAATACTTTTTCAAACGCTCTACATGCACCAACTTCTTTAAATTTAGTTCAACTACATAAACGATGGGTTAAATCGAATATTTGTATGGGAAGTACCAGATTTTCTCAAATTGTACAAAAACAGATTTGGGTTATTGCTAGAAATTCGGTCAATTTGTTCTAGGTACCAAATGGGCCCGGCCGACATGGCCTATTTATAAATCCATGGCTACGACCTAGCCAAATATTAGGCTGGGCATAGCTTTATGAAGTTATCGCTCCTACCATCCATCCAGCTAGGCAGAAAACTCAGCATTGAAAGCACTCAATCTGCATATCTACGGCGTTGTGAATAATCAGCCGGCTTTAATAGTTGCTTGAGTTGGACTCTATAAAGATGGAAGTGCAAATTCAAATGCAAATTATGGCAATCAATTACTTGAGAACGCCGTGGAATCGACAAATTTGGATTATCCGACACACTTTCATTAACAGAAGCGATACTTTCGGCAATGCGTGCATTGCGATGATCACATCTGAACGCTTCCAGTCCCTTAAAATTTCTTTATAATCTTGGCATCGGGCACATAGGGTGGTATCTTATTATTTAGTAAGTTTTCTAACATTTTGCCCGGCTTTAAGTATAATTGATTGAAAGATATGGAAATAATAGTACGTTAGGTAAATCGGTCATTTGTATGGGAGGGACTTGGTTATACCTCCAATTTTATAAAGAATTGCAGAGTAATGTAACAGACAAAGATATATACATATATAGGTACTATAACAGCCTACTAGTTCGAAATTACAAAGAAATTATTGAATTTCAGAAAATGGTTTGATTTGTATGAGAGTTACCAGAACGGGTTTGGCAATGTTGTCCGCTTTCATTCTGAAATGCTATTACACCAAACACTGAATGTGTGTCAAATTTGACTAAATTAAGTGGAAATACATAAAATATATGAGTCTAAGAAAGTATGAATTAAAAGAGTGAATTAAAAGAATATATATGTAGTTAATCGGTGGATTTTTTTCAAATTTTCCCAAACGTTATAAAACAATGCAATGGAAAGTCTGTGAATTTGTATGGAAGATACTGATATGGACCATTAGGCTGTGCCAAATTTCATACAGAATTACGGTAGTTGTTGCCAGTTAGCTAGACAAACATCGCTCTATCAGTTTAAGAAGCCATGAAACGCATTTTGTCGAGGAATATTTGGTACTTTAAACGCTGTTACATTTTTGGATGGATCAAATTTTATATACACTGCTGCTCACTTGAATATCGCCCCAATAATCGTTTAGCAATAGTGACTACTATTTAAAGTACAATTCACATAACGATTCAGTTTTTACTTATTTGTTTCTCCTACTTCCACACATCAGCTACAAAAAATTTCAAGCCATGGAAGTGCCCTGTTATTTTAATTCGCTCTTTTCTTTTTAATTAGTGAAAAATGTGTCCATTTTAATAGCAAACCCTCATGTAATAATCAGTTTGAGTGTGAAAGTCTTTTGCAGATCACCATAAATCAACTCGGATTACAGTAATTGTGTATAATTAAATATAAGACAATCGATTTTAAGTAAAATGGGCCGAGCTAAATCTTTGAATGCCGGGTGAAGATCCAAAATTAAATCCTACAAGGAGTGCGGACTTTCTATTCATCAAATAATCAGAAAAACTAATAGAAGTCGCAAAGTTATATCGACATATTTACGTGACACCGAAAGCTATGGAAATAATATCAATGGTCGAACAGGAAGTGCTACTACAGCCGCTGACAAGAGGGCTATTCGGAGATATGCCTCAAATTCACACGATTCTGCTGCCAAAATCAAGTAAAAAACCGGCGTAATTGCATATGTAACAACGGTAAAAAGAGTTATTTTCAAAGCAGCAAACTTGCAACGCTTGAAACTTAAAAAGAAACCACCGCTAGACAATCTCCGTAAGGAACGTCGCACTAATTTTTGTCGTACGACTATGACGTGGAGTAGAGAGTGGAATAGAATTATATTTTCCGACGAAAAAAATTTAATTTAATGGATATAATTACTACTTTTACGATCTTTGAAAAGGGGAAAACCTACTCAATCAATTACACAGTCGCGAATGTGGAGTTATGGTATGGGGTGCGATCTGTTATTATGGCACAATAGAGCTCCAGTTTTTCTCTTCAAAAATTAATGGGACTTCATATAAAGCCGTGCTGGAAAAAGCTTTTCCTGAAGTTAAAAATGTTTTCGGAGACTTGAAATGGAGTCGACAAATCAAGGATGGAAAGCCAGACTTAACTCCATCTCCAGACTTAAACATTATTGAAAACGTCTGGTACGCAAGGTGCACGAATCAGGCAAACAATATTCAAGCAAAAGTGAAGACATTGATGGAATTAAACAGGCCTGTATAATTCTTTACCGAGCAGAATATATGAATATATTCTCAACCAGGACGGAAGCACCCACTGCTAAATTTTACTTAAAATACTTATTTTTAAATTAGATTTAAGCAAATAATTATACATTTAATTTAGAATTGTTTCGTGTATAATCTAATTTTTGTAAGGGGGGCTACAGTTTTTGCTATCTTTGCCATTTTTATACAAATGTCTGCAAAATCTAAATTTTTGTGTCAATTTTCTCCAAATTTGGAGTATAGTTAAACCTACTACCGAAATTCATGTCAGTTGAACTGACTTGCATATATCTTACACGTAAAGTCCTTTTGTGTCAGTGCGGTTCCTATCAAGTAAGTAGACAGACGTTAAGTTGAAGGTTAGCACATTAGGATATACATAAATATACAATATGATTGTAATATTGCTTGTAATGGCGACTAGTTATCAATATATAAGCACTAATATAATTGCATTTCAGATGTCATTCAACTAAATTCTAATGAAGTGTAAAAAATTAAGCTTTGATGATCCATTTGTATAGGGATTATTTGAAAATGTACATCATCATAGTATTTATTCGATAGAAATATCTTAACACCATTTTACAAAATAAGCTTTAAAAAAATTCAGCCAAGTGAACTGATCTTCATATACTTTGACTCAATGCTCATTTGCGTTGGCACAGTCCAATACTTTGCTACATCGTAGCCGGGGATTCTAAATGACCATACCATTCTCTCTGGTATCTGACATGTAATGTATAGTAACCAATACAGAAATTTCAGTAAGGTGAGTTGACTTAGACGTACTTTCAACCAGTGTCCTTTTGAGAAGATGCAAAATCGAGCACAGTGTCAGTAAGAATGTGTTATATGTATACGAGTATATCTTAACTTAACTACTATAAGTTAGTTATAAATTTATATCTTTGGCTAGATTGCGTGATTGTAACGCGTTCGGTAGTGCAGGTTATTTTCAATTTGTAAAACTGAGATGTTAATAAAACACTGATGCTAGGTAAATTATTTTACTTTGAATTTAGTATAATTGAATCAAAGGCTTGAATATATGTTTCAAATACGTAATTTGTATGAGAATCACCGAAAGATCGTTGATATCCGATCGATATATGGGCAGCGCAATTTTCATTCTCAAAAGTAAGTAATTAACGTTTGGCTGAATTATGTGCAACTGCTTGATGTAAGCTCGGTTTCGAATGCGTCTGAGCTAAACATTGAAAAAACCGTTTGGGAACACTTAAATAAGACTGGCTATAAAAAGAAGCTCGATGTGTGGGCGTCACATGAGTTAATTAAAAAAAAAAAAAAAAACTTCATGTAGTGGATTTTGATCTGCGAATTGCTGCTGAATTTGTGACTGGTGATGAAAAATGGATCTGCGAATTGCTGCTGAATTTGTGACTGGTGATGAAAAATGGATCACCTACGGTCAAGCGAAAACGGTCATGTTTAAATTGTGGTGGGCCGGCGCAAGGGATGGACAAGCCAGTATTGACAGTCAAGAAAATTTTGCTTCTTGAGTTTTAATTCGAATCTGTACTGTCAACAAGAAAGCAATCGCCCAGACGCAGCCAGTTTGGCCAATAGGGGAAGAATTTCCTTCCATCAGGACAGCGCTAGGACACCCGTTGGCTCGCCAAAAGCTCCGGCAGTTAGTTGAGAAGTTCTTATGCATCTATTTGATGGACATCGCACCAAGACACCACCACCTCTCACTGTTTGTGGCGAATGATTTTGCTGGTGAAAAATTTGCCAAAATAGAAGCTTGTGAAAATCAACTGTTCCTTTTTTTTTTGTCACATTGAGAAAGACATAATGGAATTACCTACGTAATGACATCAAGTTATCGAACCAAACGGTGCATTTTGATCGTGACTCGGATCGTTCTAGCTATGCTAAAAATAGCCTTTAATGTGACGCAAAAATAATGCATTAATATTTACAACAACATATTTTCCGAAATTCA
Organism: Philornis downsi; assembly: GCA_019455685.1. Classification (NCBI taxonomy): domain Eukaryota; kingdom Metazoa; phylum Arthropoda; class Insecta; order Diptera; family Muscidae; genus Philornis; species Philornis downsi. Next base: position 2,396,532 of record JAHXMU010026709.1, read on the forward strand.
ATTTGTAAGAAAGTAAGCCTTCATTTGTTTACGACTGGTACGTGACAATGGGAAGCGTAACCACATACAAGCCATGACGCCTCCCATACAAGCTGTCCGATTTATCAAAATTTAAGTTTTCCACAGTAATTTATATTTGGCAAGCTGCAGTAATCTTAATTTCGGCCATAGGAATGGTCAATTTAATTCATGTGTTCATAACGTTCTATCTGTCTAATGGATATACTGATTTCAGTCAAATTTGACATTTATCATGCATGCGGTAAATTAAATTCTGAGAATGAAAATGTAGCAATACGCCCACTCTAGTTTTGGTACGTCAATAACAAACTGGTCAAATTATGAAAATTTAAATTTCCTGCTTTAATCCTGTTTTCGTAGCCTGCTGTTACAGACTTTCATCGTAAACTGTTTGTGTTATAATGCTTGGTAAAATTATGACAAATCAACAACATAATCGTCATACTATATATTCAATTCCACTAAATTCAGTACAATATAGCACCCATGCTTTTTTTAATTCTGAAAATTTTTATTGTGCATTCATTTGGATTAATACATTCAGGTTCTCATAATTTTTGCACTAAACAAGAAAATATTCTTATGCAAATTTGCTATCTGGAAACCGAACTTTTTCGAAAAACATTTGAAGTTGATTTGCATTTCGAATAATTCACATAGACCATTTTCAAACTTAACGGAATTCCAAATATGTTTAATCACATCAAATTCAAACTTTTCACAAAAAAAAAAAAAAAAAAAAAAAAACAAATTGCGAATTTGAGGTTAATTTGCATTTTGGCTAATTTCATCTAGGTGGGTTTTACAAAATACTGCACCTGAAAATTGCCGAACACGCAAAACACTTGTCTTATTTATGCCTCTCACAAACAAACTAAACATGCTATATGAATAAAACCGTCAACATATCTTCGAGATGAGTGTACCAACATAAAAAAATAATAGTCGGAAGTCGAATGTAGGTAGACCCAAAATTCACCTTATTTTTTGAACACACTTCGTATGCGTCTTTTTTTATATTTAATCTAAGGGCAGTGGAGTCTTTCTTTCTCACTTTGTCCACTTTAGTCCAAACGCCTTGGACTAGTTTTGAAAATAAGAATAAGATGTTCTTTCTGCTTAAAACCAGAATTTTCAAGTTTTTTCAATTCTGCGAAACCGGATTTTTTCAATGAAAGATCATAATATGCCAGTGCGAAATATGTATGTAACTCGGGTTTTTTGGAAATTATACTTCGATCACTGTCATCATTTACTGGCACATACGTAAGTCAGTTCACGTGACTGAAATTTTTGTACTGTAGTCATCCGATATTAACCTACAAACCTTCCATACATCTTAAATTCATATTTATTGACATTTTTTGCATTTTACAAACACCTGGGCGTTATTGAAGGCGTTAATTAAGTAAAGTCTTGACATTTCGACAAGCTCTGCTATGGTCAAATATGGCTTTTCAACGCCTGTATGTACTTTGGAGGAAAAGCATGAAGATTTTAAGTGCCTAAATTGACGAAATGTTATTTCCAAATTAAAGGATTCCATTTCAAACAACTTACTGTTAAAGAAACAGCCTTCATATCTCAATAGGCAAAGAACGAAAGTTCCAACAAGAAAGTTCCACTTACTAAAATTGTCGTCACTTACTAAAATTGTATTATTGTGTTTATTTTCATATAATAGTTTTTCGAAAATGTTATCACATTCCTTTACGATAACCGCATCATTCTCGTTATTAAGTTTTCCAGTAGTAGGCAAATTGTTTACATACAATTTGCTTAAAAAATTGTCCTGCCGCAGGATTTATTCTCTCAATTAAGTTTTTGCCACAAATATTAAATTTGATTTAAAATAAATGTTAGCAATTTTATGAAAATGTTTGTGTGTTTAATTGCCTAAGTTTATATTTGTGTATTTTGTTAAGCATGTTGTTATATAAAAGGTACAAAACAAATAACAATAAATTAAATTTATTAAAACTAAACTATATTTCCATTAAATTATATTTATTTATGAATATATCCATAAAATAGGAAGGCCCCTAATAGTAATTTTTAGAATTTGCAGAAATGGATTCTAAAAATAAATTATAGAAAAAAATCAATATTAGTTATTTCTTTGTGTATAACTCTCTTATTTTTTTATTCAATCTGCTTTAGGTTTTTGCAGAGTGTGTATCAGGAAATTTTCCACAGAAATGGATAGAAAATAGAATTGTGAAAAATTGTGAGTTAGGAACGACTTTTAATTTTAATATTTTCGGTTATAAAAACTTGATGAAAACAAGTTGAAATTGGAAAAAAGTAAGTAGAGATACTGGGTTTCCACCACACCATAGACTTTATTTTGGAAATTCAAGCCACTGTTCAGGCCAAACCACTAAAACTAGATATATCAACATATGAGGAGGTTGGGCCCACAGCCTGCATTGGGATGTTTATACTGTCACCCGGAGGAAAGAAGGAATATACCATTTGAAAATGTAACACCCACACAAATGATCGATGTAACCCATATATTCATAGGTTCACATCTTTTTTTTATATGGTTGCACTAAACGTTCGTACATATTAAGCGTCTCCCAAAATATGGTCTCAGAATGAAAACGGAGTTTATTGTCACAATCCTTCTGGTACCTACAATACAAATTGGCCGACTTTCCGAAATTCAGTTTGAAATTCGTAATTAGTAGGTTGCAGTAGTTCAGATTTCTTTTGGCTATCACATTGTTTTTAATTGCCTATAAAACTAGAGGGAAATTGTCCAAGTTATCACCTCCTTCTGATACCTCCCATGCAGATTGGCTGATTTAATGCATATATTATTACGATCATACCTTCCAGTTAGGCAAATATCATGCGCCTAATAATGAAAGTTCTTAGAGCAGTAGTCATTGAAACTCCCATTCTTGTACCTCCCATAAAAAATGACCGATTTATCGAAATCCCTGTAATCCCTAAGTCATAAACTGAAGTTACTTAGATTTTTGTCAATTAATGTTGGGCAACATGATGGAGATCAACCGAGTAACCAACTCCTCTCCGGTATCTCCTACACAAACTGTCTTAAATAACCCATATACTGAAAGATTCCTAATAAATAAATAAACTGCATTGCCACTCCCCCATAAGATGACAAACATACAAACTGGCCTATTGAGCAAACCTCAGAATATATGGGTTAAATTAAGTAATTTCTTTAGGAATTACCAGAGAGGTCGTGGTCATCAGTTCGATGTGGTAAAATGTTACCAAGAATTATAACGCATTAAACTGACAAGAATTTAAGATACTGTAGTCTGCTGTTTAGGGGAACAAAATTTCGATAAATAAGTCTACTTGTATGGGAAGTTCTGGAATGGGCGTTGCATTGCCGTTCATTTTCATTTTCAGACATAATTTTATAACGATATACGACATTTTTTGGCAAATTTTTTGCAGAAACAAAGATAATTTCCGTTTTTAACGGGCATGTTTTGACACATAAATTGGCCATTCAACCTTGGTTTTACGATTTCCAAAAACCACAACAAATTGCAGTAAATTTGATCGTAATTTGAAAATATACCATATTGGACCGCAATTTTCATTGTAGCAACATAGTACACTTAGGTCTCGATATGATATAGTTATTGCCAATTGTGTGCCAATGTCAAATTCTACGGTCGCTACACACCCAAGCCTATATGCCTATGTCAAAATGTGCATCTACTTTAAAATCAATTTTTTTTTCTGGGGTATCATAAAACTAACTGATTGCGCACATTTTGTGATACCACTTTGTTAGTAAAACATAAAATGCCGAAATTACGAATCGAATTTTGACCAAAATATCAAAAATCCGACTTTTGTATCGGAATAGCAAATTTTTTTTCTTACAATATTTAGAAAGTGCAGCTTTTTTGCAAAACATAAAAGACTTTTGAAGCAGTGTTAACATAGAGAAATAATGTCAATAAACGACTAGGGGTGTCGATTGCTGAAACTAGCAATGTAACCGATTCCTTCCTAGGTTTCCAGCAAACCAGACGTGCCACTTAACTTCTTTCCTTATAGAAAATATGTAACAAACATTATCTAACTCCAGATTTGCGCACAGTTTTGTTGAAATGTATTAATCTAAAAACGCATGGGATGAGTCTGATATGTATATGGGAAGCATCATATACTACGTGGTTAAGCGGTTAAAATTTCTTAAACAAATTTTCCCGACTGGTAACGTAAGAATGAGGAACAACGAAACAGTCAGAAATTACAGTGGAATGGAAGTGCGAAAAATATCTCAATTTGGGAGATACGAGTAGATGTCGATCGAGTTGACCTTCACTTGAAAGAATATAGATTTATGTCATTTGTTATAATGAAAATATAACACCAAGAAGGAAGTGTCTGAAGAACAAAATATATTTCGATTAAATGTTTTATTAACTTTTTTGTCGGTTGAGTGGCTTATTGGTAGACTCGATAACTTCTCTAAATGTTTACGAAACTTCATAAAGTTTATCTCACCCTACATTTTTTGTAGGTCGTGACCGGAAATTGTAATTGCGAAATACCGAAGGGCTGTCTTTAGTACTTATTATGCATACATTAAATTTTTTCCCCGTAACTCCTTATTCGTAGACTTTAGACAGATTGGAGGTAGCAGAAGGGTTACGAATTGACCAACTTTCCAAAGTCGAATTTTTTTCTGTAACTACTGATTCATTGATTGACTTTGTATTGCCCTGTAATGCTTAGTAAAATTTAAATGGACCGACCTTCCATAAGGAGCCGATATAGCATATTTGGTACAGATCACGAGATTGAGAAACTTAGTTCTGAGAATGAAAATTAATAGCATTACCCCATCCCTTCTGTTTAATTTAGCCCATATAATTGTAGGAATGTTCGTGGCAACCCTTTTGTATCTCCATCTTTGCACAACAGTATCTGGGGTCTTCGCACCAACAGTTAGGTAAAGCTTCCAATCTGTTCTCTTTCCTTATAGAGCGATCAATCCCTGAAGTATGATGTTGACATCACAATTGTTGATAGTAGCTTCGCATGCACAACTACCACCGGTGAGTTTGGCCGGTGAGTAATGCGGGAGCAGTTGTCCCCGAGATTTGAGTTTCCGGCTAATCTGTTGATGAAGCTCCCAGTGGGAGAACCACTATGGGCGTTGACTGAAACCGAAATGGCTGATACAGTTTTCGTACTCAAATATGGAATTTCATTGAAATCTGGCGCTATAGATCTATAGAATAGCAGAGGAGTTCAGATATGTCTCATATTGACGTAGGCAATTTAGTATCTTCCAACTAGAAGAAATAGCCAATAGATGTGGTAGTGTGGTATTATAATACTAAAATTTGAAAATGTAATGTTGACGGAATGACATGACTACATCTACCTAGTCAGTTCACATAGTTTAAACTTCTGTACTGGTTTTGATACTTTTTAGTAATAGAATTAGTTTTTCTAGTAGTTAAATCATTAAATTTAACTAAAATTAAACTTTAAACCATTGAAAATGTCGATGTCTTTTGTGCAACCGAAAAAGTAAAAAATTTGTGTTCGGTGAACTATGTCAATTTTGATTTTTTCAAATTAAAAACTTCAGTGCATCGTAGAAACGTTTCACATTTTAAGAAAAACATTTTACATGTTTTTCTTGTAAAAAACGTTTGCGCATCATTTAAAATCTTTTCACAATAAATTTATTTACGCAGTTTACGCTCTTTCCAATGAAAATGTATGGTGATGTTACAATAAAAAATGCTTCTCCAATATACAGGGTGTTCATCGGGAAGGTATACTACTATATTTTGCCGCCAGTTTGGTATACATTATTTATGACAGTTCATATTTGGCAGTCGTTAAGTAAAGACGTGGTAAATTTATTATGGAAAAATATTCGATAAACCAACGTCTCTTAATCGCATACAGCCAGGGTTATAATGGAATTACCGCGAGATCTCTTTCCACAACAAGTTATTTCAAGGAATGGTGATCTCGACCGTGGAGGCCCAGGTTGCCTTATTTCACTGCTCCGGACTTCTTTTTGTGGGGATATCTGAAAAGCAAGGCTTATGCAAACTAACCAGAAACGCTTGAGCAACTCAAACAAAATATTCGTAACAAAATTAATTAAATACCGCGTGTAATGTTTCTCACACATAATTTGTGATGCTAACAGAGGCGGACGTTTATCTGATATTGTATTCCATACATAACTGCCGGCATAAAATAAAACGTTTATCAATATAAAATCCATTCTCTTTCATTTAATCAAAATTATATACAAACAAAGTAGTTACTTTTCTCGACGGACACCCTGTACTTAGGACGACAATATATGAACCTCGCCGAAGCTGATACACTTGGTTAATGTTATTTTGTCTGATAGGCACACAATTTGTATCTGGAACTAACTGTTATTTCATAAATTTTCATTATTACTCTACACTCTAAAATGTCAACAGCCATTAGGCGGTCTCAGACAATTTATTTTGTCAATAAATGATGATGAAGTGCTTAGAATCAGCAATTTGTCAAGCTGCATATCTTTTTTATGGACAAAAACGTTTGGACAATCAAACGGTATAAAAATGTATCTTCTGATTAACTTTTCGTTACTTGGAACTCAACCGATTTTGTCATATGTCCCAATTATGTGACGGTCATTTATCTAAATTATTATGCAAGAAGCTCTAAAAGACACAACAATGATGATGAAGGACAAAAGTTTTATATTCAATATTGTGGCTCCAGGCAAACCAATTCGATGTATTACAATGTCATGACAATGACAGAATTTTGGCCACACACATTACCACAGTTTGGTAAATACATCTACGGAGAGAAATAGCCAATAAAATTTGGGATGTATCAATTTGAGAAGTTATAGACGTGTCATGACAATGCGGTCTGGAGATATTTGCCATCAAGTAAGTCAATTATGGCTGTCATGGTGCTTAATATGTTTAGTAGGTCATACACACATACGCACGCATTGGGTTAACGCAGCTAATTTAATAATATGTATCCAAAGTGATGAATATGTACTTTGGTAAAATCAAAGGGATAGCAAATGCCTTGGACATTGCTTGGGTCTGGTTGGAAGGCTTCAATGAACACGTAATGCCAATTATAATTTTTTTTCTGAACAGAGCATTAGATGGGAAGCAAATAATGCTTTGCCATAGATAACAATGCTTATGTCGGGTCAACTTTACAGAATTTTCTATTTGAGCACACAATGTCGTTGTAACATCGAAACATTATGCCCTTCACATTGATATTATAAACGACTTTCGCAATACAAAAAAGATTTATTGATTTTATTTATGTTTATTAGTATCCAGATGGACGAACGTTGAAGAAAGGCATCAAAATCATTATCTGCTGCAAATATATCATATACATATAGCTGTTTCGTACGCGTAAGTAAAAATTAAATCAGAAGTTGAATTATTCTGGAATTTATTTGGCATTGACATGGGAGTCTCTTTGCCAATTTCTACAGTTCTGAAAACAACGGTCTAATTTGGAAGATTGTACTTTTTTATCCCACATAAGGTTAAACTCCTTGTAATTCATATTCCGCACAATATGGTTCAATCAATTGCTACTGTTCTTTAGCCTAGACATGGCATCATTCTTGACACTTCCCGTCTATGAGTTTTCTCTGAAAATGTGATTTTCGTAAAATTCGCTATTGAAGTATAAACAGGCAAATAGAGGTATGTGCTCATTAATCTTGGCCTTTTCATCCTTAGTGTTCAGGTCTAGCTTGTTCAATTTTTGTCCTATTTAATTCCTGTCTCAGTTCGAAAGTTTGTGGTCCCAAGATGTTTCACGACAGAAAGCACTTCTAATTTTAAGACTTCAGTTTCTGTCGTTTGGCTCCAGATAGCCAGCTAGTTTATGTCTTAAACGAAAGATTTTCAAAATATCACCAAACATTTCGTCCTAAAAGGAACGCGCTGTTGGTTTCAGTTTCAGGCATTTATTAAATTTTGACCGTTTTATTTCACATTCTACAACTAACCGCACTAATTTTCTAAAATTCCTCACGACATGTCTTGATAGAATGATTTACATGCCCAATTTTATAACGTTAGCCTCAACCGTTTGTTCCAACTGTTTGTTTCAACTATTTCTTACTCCGACATTGGAATACTTAGTAATGCTTATATTAATTTTTGCTGATTTCAACATCAGCCGTTTTTAATGGGCGATGGTATCATTTTTATCCTCATTTTTTCAAGTTTTTTACCCTAAAGCCACAAGTTGCCATAAATCCTTTGTCATACCTCAACTACGCTGTTATGTGAGTCTACACGAGAAATTTCTTGATACAGGCTTCACCATCTTGTTGTAGGTGATAATATAAATTTTGCCACCTAACTTTTTTGTTCTGCCTTTTAAAAATACTATTTTCGAAAAATTAATTTATTGAACGTCTATTTTTGTCCCGCTTCTATCCTTATTTACTCCCCATTCGTCCCGTATAGGGCAATAGACACTTCCAAATATTTGAATATATCTCAAATCGTTTATTCTCTGGTAGACCCCTCTCACCCCTATTTTATATCCCGAAATTACGAATGGTGAAAATTTATTTGCTTACTGCTCGGCGTGTAATTTTGTCAGAGACATCAGGTTTATTCTTTTTTCCCTGTTTTTACAACTAAAAATACTAATTTCGCATTTTCTCATCGTGTGTTTGCTGTGAAAGTGATGTATGGACAATAATAATTTTTTTAACCCTAGAAGTTTGCATTTTGAAAAATCACTTTTTATGTACATATATAATATAGAAGTGCAACATGGGTACAAATTTTAACAAAATCTAACTCCAACTGCGTGAGCTAGACGTGGTGATACTGAATTTGTCTCCTTTTACTCCGTTGTCATCATTAAAAGTTTGCATTTTGAAAAATCTCTTCGTATGTCTGATATGGATGTGGAACAAGGACACTAATGTTCATGTCATGTGGGCTGGTCGGTGGTGCTAGATTTGTTTTTGAATAGTCCCTTCTTACCGCATGTTTGTTCTGAAACGGCAATGCGGTCACCAAATCTTAGGATACCAGTTCTAGCCATTTGAACTGAGCGATTTATGGTTCTTTACTCTGCTTTTATTTCTAGAAACAAGAATGTCTTAAAAACTCATTCTTACCGCGTCTTTGTTTCGAAGTTCACGATTCTAATTCCAGCCGCTTGAAATGGCCGATGGTAACAGATTTAGTCCTTTTTACTCCGTTTTTACCCCTAAAAGCTTGTATTTTGAAAAAAAAAACCAACCTCTTCCTAGAGGAATGTGAAGACTAATTCTTATAGTTCTAGTTCTAGCAGTTAGAACTTGGAGATTTGGGGCTTTTTATTAGTTGCTTTGTTGTTTGTTGTTTTTTTTTCTTTTTATGAAAATGCGACTTCATTATGAAACCTTGTTTACAAATGATTCATTGAAAGTACTGCCCGTCGCTGGCTACTACTTTTTCCCATCTTTCTGGCAAAGCTCGAATTCCGTCACGGTAAAACTGTTCATGTTTTGAGGCTATCCGTGAAACAGCTATTCCTTTATGTCGTCATGTGACTGGATCTGCTGGTCAGCCAGACCGTGTGCCTTCAAACGGAGCAAATGGTAATCGAATCACGCGATATCTGGAGAATATGGTAAATGGGGTAAAACTTCCCATTTCTGCGTTTCCAGGTAGGTTTTAACGGTAGCGTTTCCAGGTAGGTTAATAATGAAGAATTAATTTTGCGTTCCTCTCCGCGTATTGTGGGCGTTTCTCGCGCAGAGGTCGGCTCAATTGCGTTAATTAATAGTTAATTGCGTTAATTAATAGATAGTCGGTACCGATCCCCAGTGATGGTTTGGCTTGGTTTCAATAGCTCGTAATAAATAACATCGACCTAGTATCACCAAATACAGACAATAAACTTTACAGTGTGAATATTCGGCCGAGGCGGCAACGTAGAAGTTAGACTGGTCAGCTCCATGACTTTCTCTTCTTTAGATTGTTGTAATAAAACCATTTTTGTCAATAATACACAGGCGAAAAAAAGACGCTCAACGTCCCTCGGCTTCAACTTATAAGAAACCCAAGTTTCTTGCTTTTGAATTATTCCCAACTTATGCCATTGCTTGGAAATGGTTTGGCGGGAAAGCTCTATCTGCGTTTGACATGGATCCCATCAAGCAATGCCGTGAATTCAGTTTCTTTGAAGGTTTTTCATCTTCCTTCACGCGAATGCCCATCAACATCAAAATCACCATCTTTAAGGCGACGAAACTAATCTCTACACGTTGCATCTCTTAAAGCAGCATCTCCGTAAACGTATTAAAGCTCTAGATGAGCTTCAGCCGCCGTTTTCTTCGATTGAAAGAAAAAAAATCAATACTTCCCACATATGACGATTATTTGGCACAAAATCGTACATATTAACACAACCAAAATGATATGACATCAAAAGAAAATCACTATTGCGTCTTAACTCATTACGCTAAGGTTATGACAGAAGTGACTAGCACTTACAGCTGGAGCCATCTGCTGGTCAAAGGCAATATCCGCTATCGAGATAATGGTAACTTATTGAAAAATTTTGAAAAATACACATAAATAAAATGTTTACCTTCCAAGTTAGTCAGAACATTTGGAATATTACAAACCGCAAAATTTTAACAGCTAATTGTAAATTACGCAAAACTTGCAATTTGAATAACTTTTCCATCTGCAGGATACAAACCCGGAATATTTTAGTACCACCCTGATGTCACAATAAACTTGCAAAATTTTTACTAATACCATTACAAATGTTTTATTTTCAAACAATTCAAAAGCAAATTTTGTTTCATACATTAGAATATTACTGGCACAACAATAACTAATATGCTAAGGCCAAAATGAGAGGTATATAGTATGACATTATCGTCGTATACAAGAGATTTAAATCAACATATGCGCATACCATCATGAAACGTCGCTTCCAGGAACATTTTGCAAACATTTATAGTGTGATTTGACTTGCAAATGTCTGTGAATTGTAATGGCTAGGAAGGATTGTGAACCAAGTTGTATATCTTTGTTCTTTTCCGTATCCATGCAAATAAAAGCAAAGTGTTACCATAAAAACCATCTGTCATAAGCAGTGCTTTGAGGTCCTTACGTGAAATGCTCAAAGAAAGTGCTCGAATATGAAATGTATGTGTTAATGTGTCACAGTTGTTAAATACAAAAGGCTAGAGAACTGCTGGCTTTGAAAACGTTATGTTTGAAATTATTTTAGTTCCATGTTTGAAATTTAAATATTCGCAGAGCTAATTCATGTTGGATCAGTGCAGAAACGTATTACGGCTGAATTTGGAATTTGTTTGTTTAAGGAATCCGAATAAGACTTTTATGTATTATACGTTTTGAAAATATGAAGAACGTCTGACTGACCTGTTTAGGTTCGTCATTCCGTTTGTAGCAACTAGAAGTACTTATGTTAGGCCGATCATTTATTATTCATTTATTTATTTATTTTATCATTTATTCGTTAATTAAAATCAACATACCACAGCGTATTGCTGAAAGATGCGGTAGAAAACCATAACAAATAACGTATTATTTTTCAAGTTGAAGCTTTGATTTTTGAAAAAATTATAAAAAAATATAAATTTTATTTGGAAAAACAGGAGCCTCAGCCGTTGATTTTTATCTCTGTGCTTTGTGTGTTCGGTGATTTTATGCTATCGAAAAAAATGGATCAAAAAAGTTGCATCAAATTTTGTGTAAAAAATGGAATTAAGTGCTCAAAGTGGTATACGGTGAGAGTACTCTGAATCAAGGAAATGTTTACAACTGGTACTGGTACCGGCTTTTCACAGAAGGTCGAGAAGATGTGAATGACGACGTCGCTCTGGACGTCCCAGCACCTCAACAAGCAATGAAAATGTTAAGAATGTGAAGAAAATTGTTATGGAGAATCGTCGAATCACAATTAGAGAAGTTTCTGAGGATGTCGGCATATCGGTTGGTCATTGCCATGCAATCTTTTCAGAAATTTTAGGCATGAAGCGTGTGGCAACGAAGTTCGTTCCAAAATTGCTGAATTTTGACCAAAAACAACCTCGCATGAGCATCACACAGGAGTTGTTGAATGACATGAACGATAATCCAGATTTGCTTAAAAGATTCTCATGACAGGTGACGAATCATGAGTATGTGGTTATGACATTGGAGCCAAAACCCAATCGTCCTAATAGAAGAGACCAAGACCAAAAAAATGCACGTCAAATTCTATCAAATGTCAAGGTTTTGCTCACTGTTTTCTTCGATTACCATAGCGTAGTGCATCATGAGTTCTTATCATAAAGTTGTAAGGTAAATAAGGAGTATTACTTTGAAGTTATGCGCCTTTTACGTAAGCAATATGAAAAAAACGACCGGAATTGTGGAAAAAATACATGGTTTAGCTTGTGGGATATTATTTGGCCAAAAACAACACCGTTAACATGCCTCAGCCACCTTATTCACCATATTTGGCCAAATGCGACTTGTTCCTGTTCTCAGGATTGAACCCAAGAACCCATGTTCCCAAGGGACCCATGAAAGGACAGCGTTTTGCGACGATTGAGGAGATAAAAACCGAATCGCTGACAGAGCTCAAGGACATACCAAAAAGTACATATCGGAACTGCTTCAAGAATTGGAAAAAATGCTGGCACAAGTGTTTTATGTCTGAGGGAGATTACTTTGAAGGAAATATAATAGAAAATGATGAATAAATAAATATTTTTTGAGAAAAATGAAAAATCACCTTATTTTTTAAACGCACCTCGTATATATATTTTTAGCTTTATATCTTTCAAGCTGCTCTGTGAAAATGTACCTTTCCCCTCCGGAAACCTTATTGGTTATATCGCGTTATCTCAATTTTTGGATAAACATCACATTTCAGGTACCTGCCATACAAATTACCTAATTTATATCAAGTACTCCGGAATTTACATCCTTCATTTAATTGTACTGAATGTATTAGGGTGCACTTATTCAGAGCATTTGCTGATAGTAACCTAGCGATTTATTATGCATCTTCTTGCACTCCATACCAAAGCAAAGGGCATCTGGCGAAAATATTTCGATATCAGACCAAAATTTTACTGCTTTTAAGATAAATTCAAACAAATTTGACTGAAAACCACTGGTTACTGAATACCTGCCTTAAATTCTGGCCAGCGGATGGCGCATCGCTGAATTTTCGTAGACCAGGTCTAAATTTAGTTGTGGTGTATGAGGGCGGTCCCAAAAGTAGCCGTGTAGTAGTTAAAAAAAATTATTTTGATGAAAAGTAACAACCTTACAAAAGGCTCCACGTTGTTCAAAGTTTTTATTTGAACCATCAAAAGTAAACGATCTCAGTGAATTTGTGAATATGGAAAAAATTATCACCTTTATCAAATTAAATATTTCCATTTGAAATATCTCAGTCTAGATTCCATTCGTTTATAACTGCAAAATATTAGGTAGCAGAGTTGAAACGAGGCCGTACGAGCTGCCATGACGGACACCGTAGTGGTCAACCAATTGAGGTGTCCACGGCAGACACGGTTAAGAAAATCCACAAAATGGTATTGGATGATTGTCGGCTGAAGGTGTGTGAGCTAGCTAAAATGATAGGCATTTAAAAAATGATATACGATGAGAAAGCTGTGCGCAAGGTAGGTACCGCTTTTGCTTTTAGTAGAGTAAAAACAGCGTCGTGAATATGTTTTAGTAAAGTGACTGGCGATATTCCACCGCAATAAACCGAATTTTTGCGTCGATTTATAACCATGGATGAAACATGGGTCCACCACTTCACATCTGATACAGAGGAACAGCCAAAGCTGTGGACTGAAATGAGAGAATCGTACCCAAAGCAGGCAAAGACGGTTCCATCTGGCGGCAAGGTCATGGCGTCTGTCTTTTGGGATGCGTATGGGATTATTTGTATTGATTATCTTCAGAAAGGAAAGGAAACCATCATCTGCGAGTATTATGCTAATTTATTGCAGCATTTAGGTGATGAAATTATTGAAAAAAAGGTCGTATTTGGCAAAAATAAAAGTGTTGTTTCATCAAGACATTGCTTGAGTTCACACACCCTCTATTGCGATGGCCAAAATTAATGAATTAAAGTTTGAATTGCTTCATCATGCACATGATTAGCCAGATTCTATTTCTATTTGCGGACTTGAAAAATGGCTCAGTATTAAAAGATTTGCCAACAATGAAGAGGTTGAGTCTGCGGTTGATGACTATTTTAAGGAAATTGACAGTTCTTACTATGAACAGGATATGGAAGCAAATTATGTTGAAACATAAAGAACATTTTCAAGAACTTTCTTGTGTCTTCTTTGTTAGGCCGGCTAGTTTTGGGAATGGAATTATGTAAATAAAAACTACCCTCCCGTGCAGAGCATAACGTACAATGTTGTCTTTCGATTATGTTTCTTTCCGATATATCACTATACTGATAATTCTACTCGATTTTGCCATTTTGAAATTTTTTGGGAAATCTATTCAATTATACAATATTCAATTATGCAATACTTGATTTATTGACCAACATCAGTGTTGCTGATTTTATTTTTCTTCCCGGTAAATTTAAATTTCGATTTTGGATTTAGCTTTAAGCTTATTTTCCAGCTGTTTTCATACATTTTTTAGATTGTTTTTATCTTTTTTTTTTTTTTTGCTAAGTATGTTATTACAATTTATGACATCTGCAAGGCAACGAAAGGTATTTGCGGCGTTGAAAGAAAAAGAAATGGATTAAAGACTCCATAAATTCTAGAAAACCATGCAGGCATCCATATTCACAGCCACAATTTTCGACTTAAGGGCCAATATGGTCAAATGGAAATTAGAAAATGAAATAAAATATCAACAATATTTTTGGCAAATATTTTGAGGAAAATTTGTTTTGTAAATCCATTCATAATCAAAAAGTATGTAAAGTTTGATGAAATATATTCATCAGGAAAAGCAATCATTTCTTATTTAAAGCTTTTTTGCTTGCTGTGCTGTGAAAAAACGATCATCTTTACTGTTTCCACTTAAGTCAAATAGCCATATACTGTAAATTATTATAATAATTTAGGCTGGTACGTTTCGGTTCAGAATGTTTAAATACGGCGTTTTCATGCAACGCAAAGTTGGTGTTCGTTTTGACTTAGTCATGGGTAGCGAATATTCAATATAATCGCAGATTTTATTATTTGAAATGAATCAGAATATAATTCTTGTAATTTTTATACGTTTGAATCACCACTTTTGTAGTAAGTTTTAACCATGTTTCCGCGTTCTTCGGTTGGTAAACGATCCATATTCGTAAATGGCCAATCTTTCACTAAATAAATAACACTTCAGATGACAGATATTTTACAGCTTGCCAGATCGGCGGTTTTGAAACCATTAAATGGATAACCCTTTATTAACAACAATTTGATATGTTATTCAAAAATGTCGTTTTAGTATTCCAATAATGAACAAGAAGGACCTAATTTCTGTACTAAAGTAACTGGATCTAACGGCAACAAAAATAAGGATAATTATGTTGCCGAGATGGCAACTATACTTTATATAATTCTCATAAAGTTGTGAAGCGAATTCTGCTATAAGCATTAATCTTATCGAGTAAGAACTGTGAATATACATATATCAACATCTCACCTGTTAAGTCCTATTCCATCAAAATTTATTTAACTTGATTCAAATCAGATATTCTTAAAAAAAAGTTGATTTTATCAGCTTTTTTTAGCTTATTTTAGGTTCTTTGCAAAAATTTTAGACTTTTTCATGACGGAATTCTGGTAACACTGTTACATCGCCAATAAATCATAAAAGTTTATACTTTGTTGAAGGGTGAGTCATGTTAAACATTACTTAATATATCATACTTTCATAATGCATGCGTACAATCGAAAGAAATCCCCTTTTTGGAATTGCTATAAAAACATCAAAAATAATGCAATTTAATTGCAAGTAAATCTTTAATCATATTTCCACGTAAATCTTTTCATGTATAAGGAAATATGCTAAATGTTTTTAAGTCATATGACAGTTGACATGCATGTCTATTCCGAAATAGTTATATATTTGGCACTTACTGTGATAATTGAAAAAGAAAAATTATTACAATATTGCTCTTTTTCTGCACACATTTTAGAAAAAATTCCATCTAAATATCACAAATATATGAATTTGGCTTCTTTTTTTTAGTTTCAATGGTGCTATTTCAATTGATAACATATACCTATATAACGTATGATAGCCTTGGTCCGTGGTGAGAGGTGAGTCAGAAACTTACCAACATTGTATAGGTTGGCGCATAAATAACGCTAAGATTTGATCAGTGAATACATTTTTGTTTAATTCTTTTTTCTCGTCTCTTTACAAAATTGACCAAATAATACTTGGAAAATTTATGATGGAAAGGCTCAGTACAGAACAAAGAACCAAAGTTGTTCAATTTTACTTTGAAAGTCATTATTCGATTATTCAGATCGTATCGAAATTTATTTCATGTTCGAAATACTCGCTTCTGCGCTCCTGTAATTTATCGATTGATTCAGCTTTTTGGGCAACAAGGAGCTGTCTGTGATCTTTCGCGTGCTGGAAGACCTCGTGCAGTTCCAAATGAAGTGAACCCCAAACTTCCACCAGGCGACGTTCTCAGCAGTTAGAGATCTCTAGGCAGTCTTTGCAAAGAATTTTTCATATGTTACATACAGGGTGGCCCAAAATGAACAAAGTGGTGTGAATTCCTTATAACTTTTTTATTATAATTTTTTTTTCTTTTCTTTTTAGTATTTTGTAAAGAAGACTTGGAGAATTTATAATGGAGCAATACACAACTGAACAACGTGCCCAAATCGTTGAAATTTACTTTGTAAATCAACGGTCCATTGTGTTGACTCAGCGTGCATACCGTCGTCAATTTAATGTGCGGGTTGCACCCTCTCAGTCAACAATAAACCGTCTTGTTGCAAATTTTCGAGAACAAGGAGCAGTAAGGAACCTTCCTGGTGCTGGCAGACGACGAACGGTGCACACGGATGACAATATTCAAGTGGTACAGGAGAGTATTCAGGAGGATCCACAAACATCAACCAGGAGACGTTCGACACAACTTGGCATCTTAAGAGGGTCGGTGCAGCGAATTTTGGATAGCATAGAATGTTTCCATACAAAATTTTAATTATCCAAGAATTGAAACCGACAGATTACCAGCAACGACTTGACTATGCAATTTATTTCCAGCAAAAAGCACAAGAGAATCCTAATTTTATTCATAACTTAGTTATGAGTGACGAAGCCTATTTCCAATTAAATGGGTTCGTTAACAAGCAAAACTGTAGGATATGGGCTACGGAAAACCCGAGAGTACTTCATCAACGACAATTACACCCAGTTAAGTGTACTGTTTGGTGCGGTGTTTCTTCAGAAAGGATCATTGGCCCATATTTTTTTGAAAATGAACGAGGTGTTGCCATTTCCATCAATGCTGATCGATATCGGGCCATGTTGGAAAATTTTGTAAGGCCAGCCGTGGAAAACCATCCGCAAATATGGTTCTAACAGTATGGAGCCACAGTGCACACTGCGAGGGCCAGAATGGCTCTTTTACGCGACATATTGGGTGAAAGAATAATTTCGCGTACAAGCAATTTTAATTGGCCTCCGCGTTCCCACGATTTAACCGCTCCAGACTTTTTCCTTTGGGGTTATTTAAAAGGGAAAGTTTATGTTAATAAGCCCAGGACTATTGACGAATTAAAATCCAATATTCGAGACGAAATTAACAACATAACACCGGAAGTTTTGCAAAAGGCCATGGAAAATGTGTTGGAAAGAGCACATTTGTGCGAAGCAGAAAATGGCCACCACTTGCGGGATATCATTTTTAATATATACTCTAAAAATATTCTCCATAAATTTACTGTATTAAAAAAAAAAAATTAAAAAAATATGTCTTAAATAAAAAGTTATAAGCAATTCACACCACTTCGGTCATTTTGGGCCACCCTGTATTTTTCCATATAAGATGCAATTGGTTCACGAGTTAAAACCAAATGATGCTCAAGAACGTATTCAATATAGTCGCCGTTAACGTTACTTATGCGCCACCCTTTATAAGTAAGTTGTTGAAGAGATTCTAACAAAGATTGTTGGTGGAAATTCGTCACTTTTAACTTCCGAATATCCCCCTTCTGGCGGACACGATTAACATTTTAACATTTTGTCAGGCCAAATTGGCCGATTTTACAAAATTCAGTTTTATCTCTGTAACTCCCAACTAGTAACACATGTTTTCCTCTATTTTATTGCTTTGTAACGCTAGATAAATTTAAAAAAATCATCCGATTACCCTTTCCCATACATTTATTGGTCTGTATACTTTACACAATTGCACCAATTTCTGTTAAAATTGATACAAATTATACGTTCGGTAAATTTATGCCTAAGAATGAATTACCCAAAAATAATTTGTTGTAATCTATAATTCTTAGACAGCAGTAACTTAAATTTTTGCACGTTTTATTGCAATATAAATAGAGTGTACAAATGCTCAATTTTTTCAGAAAACCAATTTTTTAATTACTCGAAATTGCTTTTTTTTTCGGAAAATTCGTCTCTAAATTATTCGACATACAGACAGAATTGTTCAAATCAGTTCTTTTGGTTTTTTTTAAATATACGCTTTTATGCAGAAAATGCACTACATTATTTTGAAAAACAAATTGACGCCACTTTGTAAAATTGTAGTCAATATTTCAAAATAAAATTACAAAAATGTAATAAACTTTCTTTTAAAAATTATAAATGTGCACCATGACAACGTTTCGGATGATTCCAAGTTTGGGTCAGTTTTTTCAGTAATTAGCTTAGAAGTAATTTTAATATTTTTTTGGCAAAAAACAGATATTCAGATTTTGCAGGGCTCACCTAGTAAGTAGAAGGGTTATAAATATTTTTGTTGTATTGTGGAAACTCTTCAAAATATTGATAGCTCAGAGTAGTGAAAATATATAACTCGTTATTTAATTCTCTCTCTAACTCATAATTATTAGTTAGTTTTATTATGTGTATATATAATAGTTAATTTTTCTTAGTTCCACATTAAAATTATAATGTCAATACGGCAGACAGACGAAAAATATTTTATTTTCTTTTAGTCATAAGATGATATATAGCTACATATATGGTATTATCATTGCTAAGTAATTATACAAAACCAACAACAATACTTCTATTAAAAATAGCACAGAAATTTCAGACATGTGAACTGAATTACGTATACCTGAACGAAAAGCCCGTTTGTGTTGCCACTAAAGCGTGGGATGCACAGATAAAAATGAAATAGTGAATTTGCTATGTTTGTCCCAAAAATTACCTTAGGATTAACTCATAATAAAACAATCAAAATCAATCAATCAATGCTTTCTATTTCCATGGGCAGAACCGATTTACAGTGATAAATTGTACTGAATTCAGTTCAAGTGATTGAACAAATTTGTATTGTAGAACCCAGCAAAAGGTGTGGATATACAGCCGATATGTTAAAATTTCAGTAAGCATTACAAGGCTATCCAAATACCTAACATTTAAATTACTGCAGTCTTGAAATTAGGGATTGAAAGGGAAAAATTTTATTCCGACAAATTGCTCAAGTTGTATGGGAGGTAGTTAAAGAGGCGCAGCAATGCAGGCCACTTTCATTCACACAACCAAGTTTAGCAAGCACACGGTGTTTGCCAAATTTTACGTGGACGCATGGAGAAAATTTATGTATTAAATTTTAAAAAATCTGCCTTTTTGTATGGGTGGTACCAGAAGGAATGTGACAGTGCAGACCATCTCTGTTCTTGAACTCTACTTTAATAAACGCCTAAATTGTACCCAATTTTGCAGAATTTGTTGCAACGAGGGAAAGTTTTCGAACCTAATAATATATGTGTTAAATTATTAATTTTTGCTGAAGGTACCGCAAGTGGCGGACCGATCCTATTCATTTTCGTTTTCAGAATTATGTTTTGCGAGCGTATGATGTTTGCAAAATTTGATTGAATTTCGTAGAACTACATGAAAGAAACGCAGCTAAGAATATTTGCAGTGACCTATAATTTTGTTCGTAGTTATTGTTTAATTATGCTTAGTAAAATGTGAATAAATTGTCCGATTTCCAGGTATTCAATTCTTGCACGATAATTTCTATTTGAAGTCGTAATTTTGAAAGTACTTTAATAAACACTTTTTCCATTGTTGTGCATTATAATGCTGAGCAAGGTTTGCCCAGGTCTATAGGACAAATACGACCTATCAGGTAGCTCCTGCTCATGATATTTCATTGTGTTGTCGATTAAGGCTGTCAGTTACTCCTCTGCAGCTTATAGGGGTAAGATTTGTGAAACTTAAAATGTTCCGTCTTGGACTGCGCTCCATTTATATGATCAATATATGATAAGAATAGGGCGATTCATCACGCCTCCTCTAGTCTATTTCTGATCCGGTGTTCTAGGGTATTTTCTGGTTTGCCTGGGACGAATGCTTGTCCAAGTTCAGTCCTATGCGCGATTTGTTTATATTATTATGTTCAGTACTTTGAACAAAAATGTTGTTAACCATACAAATGTGGGCTACCCTAAAGTAAATTATATCGAACTTTATATGTTACATACATTTTTACGTACTCGTATATGTGACCGTGTTTCGGTTTCAGTACCATGTGCAAAGGTTCCACAAAATATACTGGAAGCGGATGGGCTCAAACTCTGTTTCATAATAGCAAGAGTTGATGGTATACTGTGTCTAAATAAAACAAATGAGAACGTAAAAATATTTGCAAAATGGATGTGTTGTTCGTGCCTACAAGACAAGTGTAAACTACAAAGGGGGTTTTTTTTAATGGAAATTAACCCCAAAACCGATTTCTGCCGCAGACATTTCCAAAATTCATTCAGACGGAAGTTGAAAGAGATATCGCTGCGATGAAAATATGCTGGGTCATTGCTAAAGGTTATGAACTGTGACAAAGTTTGCCATATTTCACACTTGGGAGTTGGTCTGATAACGAATTCATTTTAAACACACTAATGAATGGGGATTCTCATACCAACATTTTACACTTAGACAAATAGAAGCTAACTTTGAACTTCGAACTCAGAATATGTAACAACGTTGGGAAGGTATCGCCACAAATGTATAAAGGATTGTTATACAAGTATGAATAAATAAAGAGCACAGATGTGTCAAATATGAAGAAAACGTCGAGAAGATACAGGACTCGTGAAACTAAATTATTGATCAATAACTTTCGGCTTGTTTGTAGTTCTGTTATGGTTTGATTCCTTAAAAAATTTGTCAGATGTTATGACATAAGCCACCTAACAAAATTTTTAAATTTTTTAAAATTTAATGTGGAAAAATCGTAGTAATTTGAATATTCTGTAAGTTTTGAAGCCGTCAATGAAAATGGGTAAATTGTTCAACACTTCTGTTTTTTTTAAATTTATACTATTCATCAATACACAAAGTTACCAGCGTCAATGAGATAACTGATTTTGAATCCATGATCTTACCAATAGCAGCCATAAATATCATTTGATATTGCAACAATTTAACAGTGGTAGACACGCAAATTTCCTCAAATCTTCTTGGAACTTCTTAAATCTCAATATTTTGGTCCAACTCAATATCTTGGTAGATCATAGCCTGGGTTTCTGAATGGGCTATATCAGCCCTTCTCTAATGGTTCTTTCATACAAATTGACCGAGTTTCTGATTTGAATTTTCCCCCTATAGGTCCCAATCCCCATATTCCAAAAAATTTTATTCTTGTAAATTACATTATTCTATAATGCTTGACAAAATTTGGAAAAACTGATTGGATGACCATGGGAGATACCTCCTATAGAAATAACCCACTTACACGATATGTACTTAAGTTCATATTTTTTCTGTACTTACTTACTTAGGCGACTATTACACGCCGTACGTTAAAAACAAATCCAAGCGCTTTTACTTGGTCATTCCAACGAAGTTTTGTACGCCTTCTGCGCCATCCACCGAGCACATTGTCGAATACTTCGTGCTGTAACATTTAGATTCATCCACACAATGACCGCACATGACCCAATCAACGCAATCGCTGTATATTGATGCGCTTGACTACGTCGACAGTTGTTATATATACAGGGTATCCGTCGGGAAAGTGTACCACTTTGTTTCCCCGCCATTTTGGTAAACATTAGTCTTGACGGTTCATATTTGGCAGTCGTCAATTAGAGACGTGGCAAATTTATTATGGAAAAATATTCGATAAACCAACGTGTTTTAATCGTTAAAATATTTTATCAAAATCAATCACCGATTACTGTGACGAGTTACGTGAAATTTTTGGGAGAAACAACGTGCCGACAAGACGCACTATTTATCGTGTAGTGAATGATTTCGAAGAAAGGGGGTCTGTACCTGATAGGGCCAAGCATGGACCACAACGTACTGCAAGATCAGCTGAAAACATTACTGCTGCTCAAGAAAGTGTTGAATACAATCCACCAACCTCAATTCGGCGTCGCGATCAGCAGCTTCGACTTCTTTTTGTAGGTATATTTTAAAAGCAAGGTTTGCAAACAAACCAGAAACGCTTGAACAACTCAAACAAAATATTCGTGGTGAAATTAATGAAATACCACGTGAAATGTGTGAGAATGTAATGAAAAATGTGCTCAAAAGGGCTCGCATTTATGAGACTAACAGAGGCGGGCATTTATCTGATATTGTATTCCCTACATAATTGCCGACATTAAATAAAACATTTATCACTATAAGATCCATTCTGTTACATTTAATCAAAAATTATAAACAAACAAAGTAGTATACCTTCCCGACGAACACCCTGTAGCTCATACAAATCACTACTATTGGTTGGAAATAGCTAATAAATGATAAATGCCATGGACTTGAACAAAAATTACATCAAATTCTATAAAAACAAGAAAAATCTGTTTGAGCCTCCATTTGCAACATTTTATCGTTTGAAGTCCAGTGCGAGTTTGTTTCTTAGATTCATATGTCTTATTCTGTTCCATGCAGCTCAGTTGAAATTGGCACAAATTCAAAATTTGCCGTAGACCATAAACTTTGTGTGCACTGTATTGTTTCATAATAACTTTGTAATATTTGAAACAGTCGCCTGAGCAATCACGCGCTTTCTGGTACCTCCCATACAAATAGCTGATTCAACCAATTTGATTTTAGCTTGACATCTTTCAAACAGTTGCACCGAATTCGGCCAAATTTGACAAACAACATGTTTTTGATGGCATAAGTTCTCTAAATGAAAATTAAGAGAATTGCCTCATCCCTTTTAGTGCCCATCAGGTAAATGGCCGACGTAATCTGTTCATTCTTAGCTTCTTATCTCTTAATTGATACAAGTTCAATGTTTGCTACAGTAGGCTCTGTGAAGACAAAAAGGACTCCATTTTCCCTACAATTTTATTTTGGTAGACTAAATTCGCGTAGATTTTTGTTCAGCGCTGCATTTATAAATCTTTAAAACCTTAAACGAAACAAGTAACTAAGCCCCATCTGGTACTTAATCGAATTGATAAGCGACCTCCTGCATAAATTAGAATATTTGATGCAGGTATTCATATATTTATATGTTTCATTCAATAGCACTAAATACAGTACAATTCAGCAAGCATTTAGCATTTATTACACATTGTCACTAAATGCCACGCCTCATAGAGTACTACGTTCACAAATTGACCGATTCAGCAAAAATCTATATTAGGAACCATTGGCGATGGCGAAGTTTATTTTAAGAATGGACAATTGTTAGTTCAATGCAATATGAAATTGCAATAAATTGTTTTGGTGTTAAAGTGGTTGCTGCTATTGGAAGCTGTTTGTAGGATGTTGTTGGTTTGTTTGGCGAGTGATCTGATGTCAAAAAGTTTCCTGTTATTGCCGATATGCTCTTTTTTTCTATTCTGAGTGCAGTGGCGTAATAACTGTCACTTTGATGTTCCCTTTGGGCGGCGTTAAATAACCCACAACGCAGAAAAGACAGAAATGTAAAAAAATGGAAATAGCTCTGCAATTATTTAATTACTGATGCAATTTGTATGAAAATTTCCAAAAGAATAAATAAAATGCAAAAGAGTTCATATCTATGTCTGACATATTTAGTATTAATAGAAGCTGCAGACGGAATGGTCAAAATTGACTAAATACAGTACAACTCAGCATGCATCTAGCATTTAGTACTGCGATTGAAAATGGACTACATTGCCACGCCTTATAGAGTACTACGCCCACAAATTGGCCGATCACTAAGAAGTTACAGGTTTTAAATGTTTCCTTAAATTTACCAGATTTTCTTATTTTTTTATTACCGTTTACAATTTGCAACGGATATGCAAAAACATTATCTCGGTGATATTGCAGTCAGATGAACTGACTCATATAGTGTATCTCCAATAAAAGATCTCTTGCATTGGTGCGAAAATGTATGCAATGCCATATGACGGGGTTAATGGATTAAATTAGGTAATTTGCGTTGGATGTACCTGAAATGTTTAGGTTATTTGATCGAATTTTTCACATTTCATCAAGCGTTACTCTAAATGCCGCTGACAGAAATCTGGATTACTGAAATCAACGATTTAGGTTTTACTGGGGCAAAATGTAATTTTCCTAAATCAGGCATTTTGTTGGGGGTAGCCAAATGGAAATGATACTGCATTCCATATTTACTCCATAAGTAAGTTCATCAAATTCATGATGAATTCTCAATGCATCTGAATTCGATTCAACTATATGAAAAAAAAATTAGCTAAAAGCATATGGGTTAAAACAGCCATTTGTATAGGAAGTATCCGAAGAGATACTCTATAATATGTTCTATTATTCTTAATTTTTGAAAAGTGCCAAAAATCGGTGTAATTAATACAAATGTAGGTTGCTGCAATAATCGAATTAGGAGTTACAGAAAAATAAATAAATTTCAGTGAGACATATTAGAAAGTCAGTGACAATGCGGCCGGTTTTCATTTCCGAGTCGTTAAGTATCACAAATTTGACTGATTTAGTTTGAGCCCAACCAATATTAAAGCTGAGCTAAATTCTGCTCTGAGGGAGTCTGCTTCTTCGTTTACGACTGTAAAATATTGGGTAGCAGATAGTGCTTCATATAGCATATTGACCGAAGGTTTGAAGATGAGAAAGCCGTGCGCAAGGCAGTTTCCGCGCTTCTTCCAATAGCATCGTGAAGATGTTTCAGTAGAGTATCGATTTATATCCATGAATGAGACATGGATCCACCACTTCACACCTGAGACAAAAGAACATTCAAAGCAGTGACCTGAAATGGGAAAATCGTATCCAAAGAAGGCGAAGACGGTTCTATATGCACGCAAGGCGAAAAAGAAAATGTTGTATCATCAAGACAATGCTCCAGTACACGCATCCACCAATGCGATGACCAAAATTAATGAATTCATGTTCGAATTGCTTCATCACTCACTTTATTTTCCAAACTTAGCTCCCTCGGACTTGAACATGATGGCTCAGTGGTAAAGGATTTGCCAGCAATGAAGAGGTGAAGTCATGGCTTTTTTGAGGAGTTCTTACTATAAACAGGGTACAGAAGCTTTTGAATATCGTTGAAAAAAAACTGTACCGAGCTGAAAGAAGGTTATGTGGAAAAATAAATTAAAAATGTTCCCAACTTTTTTCTGACTTCTTTGTTAGGTCGTCTAGCATCCGGGCGGCCCTCGTAATTCTGCCTACAAATAAAACCGAATTTCTGAAATTCGGCTACTATTTTGCAACACATTAGGCTGTGCCAAGTCTTGATAAGTTTAGTAAAAATTTATCTATATTTTTGAAACATGAATCATGAAACATTTGGCCAAAGATTATTGGTACTCGGAGTGATATTTTCGTATACCTTAAATTAAAAATTTGAAACATTTCATTTTAACATTCCGTGTAGGTTAATTATCGGCATTATTTTTTCACAAATCCCTTTGAAAATATGAACGGCCATACCAAATTTTAGAGAAAACTGTCTAATTATTTTTAAAGGAATGTTAGAATTCCATTAACTTGATATGATATGATATCAAAGGATATGATATATCATTGCAATGCAGTTCTTTGACATTCGCCGAACTGGGTTTATCAAGTGCCAAATTTTATTGAATTCAGTAAAATTGAATGAAAGATTTGAAGTTAAAAATACGATTACATAGAATGTAGAAGGAACATTATTAATTGGGCGATGTATTCGAATTTTGAGAAACATTACAAACTAATTTAATAGGTAAAAATGTCTACTAATTTAAAGTTATAGAGGAAAAAATCAATTTTGGATAATTGGCCAATTTGTGTGGATGGTACCAGAAAGGGTGGACCGATGTATTGTATACGGTCCCTTGATACCGTCTGACAAACTATTGGACTGTGCCAAGTTTTAATAAGAAAATATATAGTATTCGTAGTATTCCGGAATAGATTTCTCCTACAGCCTAATGGCGCTATAAAAAGGATATTTAAAAATTCGTCCTTTCGCGAGATAAGAGAAACGGGAGAGTAAATAAGAGAAAATACCGTCTACATTAAAGGGCTTCAGGCAAAACCACGAAATATGACAAACAGGCACAACTCCGATGTAAAGGTAAGACAAGCTGGACGAAAGTGGCATTTGTGTGCTGCACCACCTTCGTCAAACGATTGAAGAAAAATTGGGTAAGAAAACTTCCGCTGGAAGTGATGAAAAAATTGTAACGAACTTTTAATTTGAGTATTTCTTCAGAAGGTATAAGGTGACATAAAAAGTTACGGGTTCTTGGTAGTTATAAATACTTACATGTTGTGATTTTCTTTTATACGTACAAATATTACGGCATAGTTTCAACCTTTACAGCTTTCCCATACTTTCCTTTGTTTTTTTTTGTTATTGCCAATGTTCTCAAAAAGTTTTGTTGTTCTGCGAGTTTCACAACAAGAAGCCAAAATTTAATTTAGCTTACGGCAAAAACTTTTAGCTTCGTATAAACAAAGTGTTGAATGCAACAAGGCAAGCATCAAAGAATGTTTTCGAAAGTTTGTCATGATTGCCGCAACTTTGTTGTTTGCTTTGAATTGTAGTGTAACAAAAGGAAACTACACAATGTTCCCGAAAGGTAGCAAATCTTAAACGTTCTTTCAACCGTAAAAAAAAATATTTTAAACGCAATGTTGTCATATCTAGTGCGAACCTTTTTATAAGCATTCATGCAAATATTAAATAAATACATAGTGAATGAATAAGTACCATTTTCATTGTTTAACATCACTTCCATTGTTTAACTACTGAAATTAAGGTGTGTATTTTACGTATTTTACATAATACATAATAATATAAAAAATGTAATTCTTATCGTAGCCCTCAAAATGTTTCACTAGAGCACGATGCACTTACATACACACAAAATTGTTTCCAAAGCAAGACCTTCCTTAAGGCTTTTAAAAACAATGCAATCCACTTTAAATCTCTTCAATGCGCTCAATCCGGTGTCTCACTAGCAAGTTTAGAGTTTAGAAAATAGCAGAAAAAACGTTATCGAGTCATAAATTGACCGATTTTCCGAAATTCAATGTTTCCTTGTAACTACTAATTCGTTGAATGCAATAACTTGAATTTTTGGGTATTGTATTGTTTTTCAAAGTTCAACAAAATTCAAAAATATTGACAAAAAAATTGAGCCACAACTCTGATTGAACCCATATAATCTTAACTGCATGTCTTTCCTTATGAGCAATTGAGTCTTAGTTGGCACACATCGTGCATGTCATAAACTGAATTCTGAAAACGAAATTAACTGCACTGATCTCTCTAAGTTTTCATACAACGGCGGTACTACCCGACTTGACGTGTAGATAGTGCCAATAGTTTGAAAAAAAATTATTTTGGTAAAAAGTGGCAATCTTTTAAGACAATTGTTCTAATTTCCAAGGCAGCACGTTGTCTAGAATTTCTATTTCAGAAATCAAAAAAGATCTCAGTGAACTTGTAAGCAAGGTTACCGTTATGTAATCCAATATTTCCATTTGAAACACCTCAATCTAGCCAATATTAAAGCTGAGCTAGATTCTACTCTGGGGGAACCTAATCCTTCGTTTCAAACTGTAAAATATTGGGTGGAAGAGTTTGAACGAGGCCGTACGAGCTGCAAAGATGAACACCGTAGTGGTCGACCAATTGAGTTCTCCAAGCCAGACGCAGTTAAGAAAATCCACAAAATGGTATCGGATGATCGTGGATTAAGGGTCCGTCAGTTACCTGGAATAATAGACATTTCAAAAAGTGCTACACATAGTATATTGACCGAAGATTTGAAGATGAGAAAGCTGTGCGCATAGTGAGTGCCGCGCTTGTTTTCAATAGAGCTAAAGCAGTGCCTTGAATATGTTTCAGTAGAGTGTTTCACAATGTTTCACCGCAAGTCGAATTTTTGCGTCGATTTATATCCATGGATGAGACGTGGGTCCACCACTTCACAACCGATACGAAGGAACAGTCGAAGCAGTGGACTGGAATGGAAGAATCGTGTCCAAAGAAGTCGACGACAGTTCCATCTGCAGTCAATATCGTGGCGTCTGTTCTTTGGGATGACTGTGAGATTATTTTTATTGATTATCTTCAGAAAGGAAAAACCATCAACGGCGAGTATTATGCTTATTCATTGCAGCGTTTAGATCATGAAATTATGGGAAAAAGGCCGCATTTGCCAAAAAAATAACGTGTTGTTTCATCAAGTCAATGTCCCATTCACTATATTGCGATGGCCAAAATTAATGAATTAAAGTTCGAATTGCTTCATCACGCACCTTATGCACCATGTTTAGTTTACTCGGACTATTCCTATTTCAAAATTGAAAAATGACTCGGTGGTAAAAGATTTGCCAACAATGAGGAGATGGAGTCTGCGGCTGATGGCTATCTTAAGGAGTTCAACAGTTCTTACTATGAGCAGGGTATAGAAGCTATGTTGAAAAATAAACAAAATTTTTCCAAACTTTTTGTATTTTCTTTGTTAGGTTGTCTAGTTTTGGGATCGTCTTTGATCTTTTTCTACATTACACTAAATTTATTCAAATCTGATACACATTAAGCGTGCGCTAAACTAAAATTCGGCAATGAAAATGGACGACTCTCCTACACCCTCTTTGACATCTCTCAAACAAGTTGTTGGTGTTTCTGTGGTTTTTAATTAGACGTTTTATATTTTTCCCATTTTAATAAAGAATAATTTATACACATTTGTGTATAAGGTAATTAAAGAGTGCGACGATAACTTGTTGCCATTTTGCTGGTAATTCCATTATGCTTCTTTTCTCTGCTAGAAATCCATTGGGACAGTCGATTTTCACAAGCTTCTCTGTAGGCGAAATTTCTTCCAGTAAAATCATTCGCCTTAAACAAGTGGTGATCAGTTATTGTCATATCCGGACTATAAGGTGAATTCATAAGGACATCCACAACAAGCTTCTGACAAGTCACTATCGGTAGGTGTAGCCTGGTGTCATCCTTATGGACTAAAATTCCTATCCTACTTGCCGAAGCTGGTTCTTCTGGTGGATTGCTACCATTAGAAGTTCCAATTGTTGTCAGTTCAACAAAATCTTCATTATTCTCCCGACATTTTCAGTAACTGGTCTTCCAGACAGTGGTGCACCTTTTGGCATCGAAATTACCGGGAGGATGTCGACGACTGGCTATTGTACTAGCAAGTACATAAACGCTATTCACACTTTCAGTTGCCTGGCTTGTGAAAACCCACCTTTATCGGAAAAAACTCAAAACATATGGCATAATTCCTCTTTGCTAGTGTTGTTTTTTGTATATGGATGGATACTATAGGGTGACGCATAAGCAACGTTAAGATTTGATCAGTGAATACATTTTCTGTTTGTCTTTTTTTCGTCTCTACAGAGTTAACCAAATAATGCTTGGGAAATTTATGATGGAAAGGCTCATCACAGAACAAAGAACCAAAGTTGTTCAATTTTACTTTGATTATTCAGACACAAGGATCATATCGAAATTTCTTTCATGTTCGAAATGCTACTAGCGCTCCAACAATTTATTGATTGGTTCAGCGTTTTGGGAAACAAGGGGCTGTCTGTGATCTTCCGCGTGTTGGAAGACCTCGTGCATTTCGAAATGAAGTGACCATTGCTCGAGTACAAGCAAGTATTGAGGAAAACCCCGAAACTTCCACTAGGCGACGTTCTCAGCAGTTAGGGACGTCCAGGCGGTCTTTGCAAAGAATTTTTCATGTTACATCTTTTCCCATACAAGATGCAATTGGTTCTCGAGTTAAAACCAAAAGAACCCATTCAATATAGTCGCCGTTAACGTTAATTATGCGCCACCCTTTATAAGGAGCTCAATGTGTTAATGCCACAAGAGTTGACGCTAAAAAACCTCTTAGATCGAATTCTTGTCTGCGAATCCCCGCTGATTCGAAACAAAACCGACCCATTTCTGAAAAGGGCGGTGACTGGTGATGAAAAGGGAGTCACTTAGGACAACATCGGTCGGAATCGGTTGTGGTCGGATAGTGCTGAGTTTGCGCAAATAGCAACAACGGCACGATTGTCGGGCAGGAAAATTTTGCTGTGAGTTTAGTGGGATTGGCAACCAATCATCTGTTATGAGCTGCTACGCTACGGCCAAACTCTTAATTCGGAACTGTTTTTTAAACGATTGAATCTTCTGATGGAAACAATCCTCATGAAGCGGCAAGTCTTGTCCAATGGAGGAGGAATTTAGTTCCACCAATACAATGACAGGCCACACACCGATAGTGAGTCTCATTGGCAGCTTCTTATGTATCTTCTAGTACGGACCTGTCACCACTTGATAATAATCTGTTACCTGTTATATGGCGAGTGATTTTGGTGGGGCAAAATTCTCTTCATAAAAAGTTTGTGAAAATTGAATGGCCCATTTTTTGCCAACAGAGTTTCCATGCGGAAGGTATAATGGAAATAGCTTCATAATAGCAACACGTTGTCGAGTAAAACGGTCTTCAATGCCATGAAAATAATAGATTTTTGTATACTACACTTTATGTATATCCACACAATTTAAATCGAAAACTGTCATTATTACTTGGATGCAGTAGTCTGTCCATTTACTATGATGCCGGTAATTAAAATTATTTAATTGAAACCCCGGTTCCTAAATTTAAACATGATGTGACTAATTACCTTACAAAATAAAGGAAACCATAAAATTCTAAACACATTTTATGGAAAGAGTATGCAGTAGGGAGTATATGAACTTTTGGAAACATAAAATGTTTTGGTGGAATGTATGAAAATATCGCGGTTTGTTTGTTTCGTGCTGCTGTGGATACCGCAGTTTTTAATAGAATATTTCTATATTTCGCCGTTTTAGACATCGCCAACGTATTTCGTGTTCAGGATATTGAAACAAAATTAATAACGTTAATAACATTTCTTTTTTTAACACTGTTAATATGTAAAGGTCTTACAGGAATAAAAGCCAAATTTTCGCTTCATTTGATGTGGTCTTTAGTAGAGATGTACAGAAAGCATTGGCAACTGTCACTGCTGCAGTTTATAACCGTACAAATTTTTGTTCTGAAGATATTATGACTTTATCAGGAAAGTCAAGGATCGTTTCTATTATCACAAAAACATCCTATGCTTCTGAAGGCACCTGTTAAAAATGCAATCATATTTCAATAAATCACATTACATACTCGTACACATCCACGTATGTTGTGAACGGAACTTAAAGTTTTCGCTTTCATACACTCTTGTGTTTGTTTATTTACTGATGCAAATTGTGTAATATTTTACTTGTTACCTCCGGCATTTTAAGCTGAACGTCCTGTTTCCTAACAACCACAACTGACAATCGTTACCTCCGTGCATGCAAATGAGTTCATTACAAGATAAAGGACAATTTATTGCAAGCCTTTTTGACAAATTAAGGCTTCTGAATAAAAAAGTTTTGTTTTCCGGTTTGCGTTATCGGTGCCCAAAACAAATTTCGTTAGTGGAGAAGTTTTAAAAATATTGCAAATCATTTAGAACTTTGTCTGCAAACCAGAATAATTAAGTTAGTTAAAATTCTGCTGTAGAATACAATTAGATTTATTTGAGAAGTTAGTTCAATTGGCATATATAAATCAGAAATATTATGGTTTATAATCAGTACCCTTAATGAGAGAGGGTGATATTTTCGGAAGACCATTTTATGCGATATTTTTATAAAAACAAATTTTAAACCAACGTTCATTTTCATTGCTGAACGGGTGTGAGTAGTGCCAGAATGGTTGTGGTAAATTTGCTGATTTCAAATATTCTAAATAAAAGCACAATAAATTAAATCAGAAATTATGGAAGAAGCACTGGATTTCATGCGTTATCCAAAGAGGGGTATGACAATGAAGTCTATTTTTATTCATAGTACAAAGTGCCTCATGCGTGATAAATGATAATAAATATCGTGATAGTGAATGAAACACATGAATTGACGAACATGTATGGTTGTGGCATTTTAAGTTTGAAACTTTACTTTGGCAAACGCTCAACTCGTAGAAAGAAAATGTGAACCTTAGAAAATATGGGTTAAATATATTATTTGTTTTTAGTATGTTTAATCAGGCCATTTTTTCAAATTCTGATAAGCATTATGAATTAAGACCATAATGCAGAAATTGCAGAAAGGACCTTGATCTAAAGTCCTTAGCTTTGTTGCAAAGATTTGCGGAGAATCAGAGGAGAATTGTCAGAATTAAGGCATAACAAAAGAAGAAAGTATTTACCGAATTTTTCCGCTTTGAAATTATAAGTGAATTACTGATTTTTCCAACATCGGTTAATTTGTATGTGTCCTGCCTAAGGTCGTGGTTATCCAGTCCATTTCCATTCGCAGAAATAATTTGGTGTGGTTTAGGGAAAATGCGAACCTGGGAAGTATTAAAAAGAATGTGATTAGTTCGTCGATATTTCAAAATTTTAACAAGCATCGTAATATATGCGGATGCGCTACAAGTGGTGGTGTAAAGCCAACCATTTTCTTTCTCAGAAATAAATAA
The DNA here is from genome assembly GCA_019455685.1 of Philornis downsi. Taxonomy (NCBI): domain Eukaryota; kingdom Metazoa; phylum Arthropoda; class Insecta; order Diptera; family Muscidae; genus Philornis; species Philornis downsi. Next base: position 2,429,713 of record JAHXMU010026709.1, read on the forward strand.
ATAAACGTAGGTGCTATATTCTTTCCACGAGGAAAAAATGCACGAGAAATTCTTTCCTGGTGGAACAAATTAGTATCATAGACAGTTTTTTTTAATTGATTTCCAACACTGAAATTAGAACAAATTTTGTTTTTACGTCATAATACGTTATATGATAATATAATTCAAAGTTTTAAAACTGAGGCTTTTTTATTATTATTTCATTTCATAGCCTTATAAATGCCAGCTCAGCATCAGCTTTAAAAGTATATGGGATAAATCAATCATTAGTATGGTACATATTGGGAGGAACCAGGCGACATCATTATCAGGAAATTTCGCAAAATCGAGCAATTTGTATGGGAAGTACAAGAAAGGGTCTGTCAGAGCTATATTTCTATTCAAAAACTTAGCTCGTAAAGTGAGCAACATGCATAGAGAATAATTACAGGTAGAGTCCGCATTTGTCTCTAGAGTGAATTTCGACACTATTAGAGCGGCCAGAGAGCAAGTTAAAACTGCTCTCTTGTCCGCTCTCTTAATTCAATATCACGATAATTTTGCATATTTTTGTTATTATTTAAATAGATTATAGTAATGTAATTTCTAACATCTGAAAACAATCACATCTGGTATTATAAAAATCTAAACAATCAAAGTACCATATTGTGAAAGAGAGTGTGAGCGTACAAGTTTGTGCTCTTGAGTTAGCGTTCAGAATTAACAAAATTCACTCTAGAGACAAATGGGGGGTCTGTCTGTAATCCTTCTCTGTGCAATATGTGCCAAAATGTTGGCTGATTTCTATGAAACTACATGGAAGATATGAAGTTAATAATACATGGGTTAAATGGCTCATTTGTATAGGAGGTACCGGAAGGGATGAGGTTGTGCGGTCTATTTTCATATCCCGAATAAGGTCGGGGTAAAATTCACAAAATGTGCCAAATTTTATTGAATTTCATAAAACTATTTGAGGGACTTGAAACTATTTGAGGTATTAAATCAGCCATTTGTGTGTGGTTGGTACCAGAAGGGACTTGGTTAACACAGAAATCTCATTAAATTTTATTGAGCATTACAAAAACATTTAGGTTATTGCAGTCAACGAATTGGTTGTTACGGGGAAAAAATTAATTTTTGAAATTCGGTCAATTTGTTTGGAAGGTACTAGAAGGGGAGGTCGTTAAAGCCAGTTTAGAACTCTCGACTACGACGTGGCAAAATAAGAGGACGTCACAATTTTTGAAAAGTTCAGTAAGAGTAGCGAATACAATCGTGTCTACAAGCCATCCGGCCAGATAGACGGGCATAGCTCAATCGACTTATAATAAAGTCCTAAAACGAATTTGATCAAAAGATACTTATAATACACTTATCAAAAGACAGATATATATGCTTATAATAATAACACAGTGCAACATTTTGAAGGTCATCGTCTGGTGCCACCTTGGAACCCGGATATTTTTGAAGTATATACCGAAACTAAAAAAACCCCCAAAGGACTTGGCCCCAAGACATCGAAATTTTTTTTTTATGGATACCCCAATATTTTCACTCCAGCACGATTTTTTGAAAAAAGGACCATTTTTACGGAGTCCATATTTCATAAACCGTTCGGAATTTTTTTTTTTGTCTTCAGCAAAGTTGTAGATCTAAACAAGAGCAGAAAACCCCTCAAATAGACCGACCCAAAAAAATTGCATCCAGTGCATGAATATTGCAAAAATATGGGAAAAAATGCTATTTTTTATGATGTTTTCACCAAAAAATTTATTTCGCAGTATATGAAATTTATCAAAATAGGAAAAAATATCATTTTAACCTAATAAATAAATAAATAACAGACAATTGCTATCGCTACTGATGACTGTTAAGGTTTAAATTTTTTTGGTGGTGGTTGAAGGTCATGGTCTAACACTGCACTGCTAGAAGAAGAAAGAGGATCCAAAGACACATCTCTAAGTCCAGTGTCTCCTGGGTCTTCCACGTCATCATGCTCATACAGGCATACTTTGTGGCTCCACCAACAAACCTCAGAGAGCATTGCGTCCAGCTTCTTGCCTTTGAACCTTTTTTCCATTGGCATTGTGATCTGGTGGAATCGCTCCCCTTGTTCATCTGATTCGGAGGGCAATTGTTTTAAGAAAACATCAAGATGTTGATGTAAAAAATGCAATTTTAGCGTCATGGAGACATTTATCTTTTCAAAATATTCCAGCATTGTTGCCAATAATTTCTTAGCTTCATCTGGCTCTGCTCGATGCTTTCCTAAAACGTTCTGAATCACAGCTTTAGGAGCGTCCCATGCTTTTCGGTGACTATCTGTAAGCACAGTTGTAAATTCATCGTTTTTCGTTAACTTCCTGATATCTGGCCCAGTCAGGACACCTGTAGAATGTAAAAAAAATGTATTACCAAAAATTAATATCTATATAGATAAAGCGGGATCAGCCAAATCAGATATAAAACTAATTATAATTAAAATTACATGATTACCAGCTTTAATTTTTGCATCGCTCAGTTTCGGAAATATGGTTTTCAAGCAATCAAAAACTTCAGCACTACTTTTAACAGCAGTTTTGATGAACTTTGAAGCGATTCCCAATTTAATGTGGAGTGGCGTTGTCCTTTATCAACGGTTCATTTTTCAGTTTAAGGTTTTTTTCGTTCACGTCATCTCTTGCTCTCCAGTTTGTGCGCTTATACTGATTGCCTTTGTATCGTGAATCCCAATATTTTGTATTTGTGTTTAGTAGTATCCTTTCTCAAATGCTTATATGTTCGAGGCCATCCTAAAAGTTTTATACCCTAATTTATGGCGATAATGGTATACTCGTTGTACAGAGGTGGTCATAGATTGATAGAGATGATTGATATGATAGCAGAAGGAGTAGCGGGGAAGCCTCTAATCAATTTGATACCTCTCTCTTTGTAGTTGTGAATTGTAAATGTTGGACTGTATTGCGAATTATCCAATTGCGATGATCTTTAGGAGGACTAATTTCACAGTTGGTTTCTACCAGAGAACTGAAAATTGGAACTTGTATTTTGGACCATATAATTCCACAGTCATGTGAAATTATATGTAATCAAATTGATATTGCACAAATTACAAGTGGCGACAAGTAAAGGTTGAGAATTAGAATTAGTGCCAATGCAAAGGAGATTTATTGAGGCAACGAGTTGTGCTTACCAGTTGAGATCTGATTTGTAAGTGATTTTTTCTTATTACAAAATTTTTGACAACAGTTAATTTCATATGCTACAATTCAGAATTCAGTTACATTTAGTACACATATTTTCACTCAATGGAGTTATGCAACACTTCAGGCAAAAAATTGAGTTAATTCACAATAATATTCTTACACAAGTACATTTTACAAAAAGTACATTGTACAAAAAAAGGTTAATTTTAATATAAATTCAATGGTAAATTCAAATATTCAAATATGTATATAATCTTAAAATTATGGATAAAATATTGAAGTTTAGAGACTCGTATATCGCTTAATACGAAGCTTAGTGTCATTTCCAGACTTCTTCATCCGAACATGTCAGACTATAACTCGAATAAATCTTCACGGATTATAACGAAATTCTGCCAGTGGTGTATTTTCCTAAGTCGCGGTTTGGGATCGATAATAACCAAATGGTAGTACCCCCTTAATGACTCCCATAAGAAATTAAAGATTCGACAATAATTACAGTCAAGCAATTAATTTGGATTTTATACGTAGGATTTACATATGTTTAAGTTTGAAGGCGCTACGTTGTTTGGTATTTATATTCGTTCATATGGGTGCCGTACTGTGTGCAGATGGGTGCCGCGCTTGCTTTAAATAAAGCAAAAGCAGCGCCGTGGAGATGTTTCAGTAGAGTGCTTGGCGTTGTTTCACCGCAATAAAGCCTAATTTCTAAATCGATTTATAACCATGGATACGAAGTGGAGTGGAATTGAAGAAACATGTCCATCGAAGGCGAAAACGGTTTCATGACCTTTGTTTTTTTTTTTTTTTTTTTTTTTTTTTTTTTGATAGCATGGGATAATTTTTATTCATTATGTTCTGAAGGGAAAAACCGTCAAAGGCGAATATTATTTTAATATATGGCAGCGTTTAGGTGATGAAATTATGGAAAAAGGCCGCATTTGGTGGAAAGGAAATTGTTGTTTCATCAAGACAATGTTCCAGTTCACACATCCACTATTGCGATGGACAAAATTAATGAATTAAAGTTTGAATTGCTTTATCGCGAACCTTATTCACCAGATTTAGCACCGTCGGGCTATTTTCTATTTCCAAACTTGAAAAAATGACTCAGTGGTAAGAGATTTGCCAACAATGAAGAGTTGGAGTCTACAGTTACTGACTATTTGAAGGAGTGTGATAGTTCGTATTGTGAACAGCATATAGAAGGTATTGAATATCACGGGAAAAATTGTACCGAGCTAAAATGAGATGTGTTGGAAAATAAAGAAAATGTTTCAACACTTTTTGTGTCTTCTTTTTTAGGTCGGCCACTTTTAAGACCGCTCTTCGAATATTTTGTATCAAGTACCACAAATATTGCTGCCGCATATGCTCATCCTATATGAAAAGTGTGTGTTTTTCTATGCGAAAAGTATCAGTAAAAGCATTTTCTGTATGAAAAATTTCTATGCACGCATTTCGAGGACTATTTATCACCTAACAACACAAATTGAATTTATTGATTGAAATGAGGACGCCATATCTCCTTATTTCATAATATGGCAACTAATGTTGTGTATCTATTCAAATTTGATTAATTTCAACTCACCCATGCATAAGGATAGAGTTATACTTCAGTCTGGTGGAAAAGAATAAATTCATCTCATTGCATTTCTTTGATACTTAACAGCTTTATTCTGCTATCTGTACATAAAACCAAACTTCAAATTTCTTAGTATTTAATTTTTGTTCAGTTTCAGATATTTCAAGCGTATTTAGGATAATATTACCGCTTTCAAAATCAGAGACGATAAGAAAAAAAATCGTTTTAAGTATTAACGCAAGAGTATACAATAAAATATAAAATTACACCACATGTATACCTTCATATAATTCGATACACCAGAAATGTAACAATCAGGAAGAAGTTTCTAATGTACCAACATGTTTTTACCAAATATATTTCAGTTGAGCGACGTTAGTTTGTCTGGCTGGCTGGCATGTACACACGATAGTTGCCGTAAATCTTCATGAAACCTCTTAAAGTTTGGCGTGGCCTTATATTTGCAAGATCGTTGCCGAGAATTGTAACCCACACCGTCAGGCACCTACCATACCAATTGACAGGTTTTCCTAAATCCTGTAACTTCGCATTCGTATTGCACTTGTTTATACTTATTGGCAAAATTCCCAAAAGTCGACCTATTAATCACTCATCTTCTCAAATGACCATTTAGATCTGTACATTCGAAAGTTCATAGCATTTATTCGGTTGCACTAATTTCAGTTGAAAACGGACAGCATCGCATACATACTTTCTCTACTCTTTAATTTCTAATTAGTAAGGCTCAGTAACCTAGATTTTCGTCCATTAAATTAACTTATAATGCTTGGCGAAACCATTTTGGTTCTTAACAAACACGGCCGATTAAACATACATATTCTTACATTCATGTCTTCCAAGCAATTAAATTCAGCTCAGTAATGTGTCAAGCATATAGTACGTTTAATAAACTTTGTTCTGGGGATGGAAATGCATTGCATTTCCACTCCCTTTCGAGTATCTCCCATACAAATTTTCCAATTTATCGAAATTTAATATTTCCATTGCAATGGCTAACTCGTAGATTAAAGTAATTGAAGTTTTTGTCGATTACATAACATTACAATATTTGGTAAAATGAAATCTACCAAAACATACATACATCATAAAAATTACTTAATTTAACAAATATACATACATGTAATCCTATCTTTTTTGTACTGAACTTTGTGCAAATGAGACTAAGTTCAGTACAATTTAGCATCCGTCAAGTTCGTAGTGAACTATGTATGTCCGGTGAAGGAAAGCATTGCCACTACCCTTGATTAACTTATATACTGCTGAACAGGTTTGGCAAAAATCAGGGGTTCTTCTGTGATGTCTAGGTGGATGACAGTAATTTATAACAAAGAGGAAACTTATAATTTTGCTTCTTTTATTATACCTTTACCAGAAGGAATAAAGCGTTTAAAGTAGCAGGTATCTTTTGACCTAATATGTTTCTTAAACATTGGACAGACTGTAAATAGGCAATATAGCTTCACCTATTCTGGTACCTCCCATACAAATTTCCTAATTTTTCGAAATAATTTTTTCCACTGTAACTCCTGAGCAGAAACCAAGATTTTTGTTCATTGCATTATTTTATGATACTTGGCAAAATTCCAAAAAAATCAAACAATTAGCGATGCCCTCTCTGGTACATCTCATATAAATGATCTAATTAATCCATATATTCTTAAGTTTATATCTTTTGCTCAGTTTCACTAAATTCAGTTAAACTGTTTGCGCCACATTAGTAGTTTTCATAAGTAGAACTCCGAAATGAAAGTGGACGGCATTGGCACGCCATCATAATACCTCCCGCACAAATTTACTGAATTTCGGAAATTTAATTTTTCCATGTAAACTTGCCGATATAACAACATAAACAATATAAAGTTTTGCCCGTCGTATTGTATCGTAATTCCTAATAAAGTTCAGGTATCTTCTGTTTGCATTGGATTTAACGCGTATAATCCTAATAGTTTCAAGCATTTCAGTCAAACTTGGCGCACATCATGCGTTTAATAAACTTAATTCTGATAGTAAAAATGGAGCGCATTGCCAAATCTATTCGGGTATCTCGCATAAATATTGATCGATTAAACCACAAATAAAACTATGGTTTCGACGAAACTTTTACTTCATTATAATGCTTGGACCTTGCCATTATACACGAAATAAAATTTCATTGAAATGACCGCCTTTGAATTGGTTACAGCAGTGGGTCTTTTTGAGGTAGTTTTCGACTACTTTTTCACACATTTCGTGTGGTATGTTTGTGGATTATCCACATAATTACGGTCTTTGACGTAGCGCCATAAAAAAGTCTAACGGGGCCAAATCGAATGATCTTCGTGGCCAAATTATGTCGCCAAAACGTGAAGTTACGCTCTCTGGACACTTCTCATTTAATAAAGCCAAAACGGTTTGAATCGTCGTTAAACGGTAGGCAATAAGTCTAAAAATAAAATGCGTGTAAACTCACTGTAAGATGCAAATGCTACGGTGTAACTCTGACAGATTTGGTCTGAAGATTTAGTTAGAATCTTAGGTTCCCTGAGAGAGATTGGAAGTTTTGTGGAAGAACTTAGGTGCTTAGCGGGATGTGTATACTTACGAGGAGGTATCACATTGGATAAGAGGAAAAGATAACGGATAACTTACATTATTTCAGGTTTTATTCTCAACCAGGAGACCGCCGTGCCCCGCTGGGTTGCCATATTGGCATAACAAAATAGGTGTTTTTATATTTACATGATTGTTTGAAGGGGCCTTTACACAAGCAAATAAATAGTTAATTTTTACAATTTACAATATTTAGAAATTGTTTGATACAGACAGAATGCAGAATGACAGAATGCAATTTTAATTGGAAACAGTACAATTTAATTAGATGCAATTCAATTCAATTTTCCAAAAATGCAATTCAATTCATAATTTATAATTCATAATGTAGTTTACTTTCTAAAAATTCAATTCATGGGCAGAATTAACTACGTTCAACACTCACAGTATATGAGTAGCTCTCCCTTGTCTTACTCATGAGATGGAAGGAGGTGTATATGTAAATATATAAATAAATA
>JAHXMU010026709.1:2437953-2462677 GCA_019455685.1 Philornis downsi
TATATTTCAAAATTTGAAAAGATCGACTGGATAACAATACCTTTGCCTACTTTAACCGTATTATTCAAGTATTCAAATCTTTCATTTAATTGTACTAGATTCAGGAAAAAACCTAACAAGCATCGCGTTTTATTAAGCATAATTCTGCGAATGAAAATGGCTTGCATTACCGATCGCGTTAGGTTACCTCACATATAAATTAGCCGAAGACATGCATTTGCAATTAAGATCCCAGCAAAAGAAGTGCATCCTCGGAAGCTAAAATTCACCGCAATTTTTGGAGCAAAGTGGAGAAAATTTGTGGTGTCACCAATTAATTTAACGAAGGCTTCTCATGGGGAGGAAGTCTCTTATGGTGTCTCTTCTTTACATTTACATGAGTATTAGTATAGCACTGAAAAAGCAGTCATTTTGGTGTAATTTTTCATTTGAACAAACAAAATTTATTTTTGGATCAGAGTTTTCAGGTCGAAAGTAGAAAGTAAAACAGTGTTTTTCTATCAAATGTGATTATGTTGCAGAAAAATTCAAACAAATTAAATGTATTTAAATGTAATTCAATTTAAAAACTACCGAGTTTGTTTAGAATGAGGAGCAGTACAAAAATGCTTTTCTGGAATGATAAATATTGATATAAGCGTTATTGGAATTGATGAAAATATTATTGGATTGAAATGACTTCCTCTTTTGATTTGCTGGGATATGATAATTAAGTTCAGTAAACTGTAATTTATGATCATTTACTGTGCACTCGCACGCGCCTCCTACCGTTCCACAAAGCTTTTGTATCAGCGCAAAGGAACATTGAGTGAAGCTATGTGTACATTTCTGCACTGGGTATACTTTAATTCAGAATTTCTGGGGACAAAAACATAGCACTTATCCACTTTTGTTTTGACGCTCATCACACTTTATATAAGTTAGGCCAAATGACTGAAATTTCTGTACTGGTTTATGCAACTAATAAATCCATAGCGGTACGTCCAACAAAATATCCGGATTAATGAGAGTATGCAGTGCTCTTCCTTTTTATAAGTCGAAACTGTTAAGAAAAAAGAAATCGTAAATTGTTCATGTTATGAAATGAATTCAAAAGAAAATTCAGAAATTCGAATGCCGATTTTGTAGAGAATCCACGCGAGTGGATGCTAACTGGTTGTAGTGTTTTATATAATTCCGTATTTGCAAATTGTTCACATTTCATAATTTTGGCAAAATACCAATACAGTTTTATCTTTAAATTTTACAAATGTCGAAAATAATTTAGCTCCCACTTGAAGTATTTTGCGAATGAAATTCCCTAGACACAAATGGAAAAGACCAACTAGATTGGCAACCCAGCACCATATGTTTTTTAATTTATAAAAAATATCCGCAGCACAATGTATATTCACACAAACAAATAGTAAAACTGGTATGACAAGGATTGTAACTGATATTTTGTACATGAGTATGGATTCATATTACATTTATCAATGTCAAGATAAAGGCGAATATGCATGACGAATGGAATCTCGATTAAACACAAGAATTCAAAACACACACACACACACACACACACATATATATATATATATTTATACTCACTTTGCTTTTTTGTTACATGCTTGTTGAGGCTACATAAAATCTTACATATATAAGTTAAAAAAAAAAAAAATCTAAACCAACTCAGCAAGTTTTGTTGTTAATTTGTGACCTTGGTAGTGACAATGACATTCAAAATTAATTCTCAAAATCCATTCTATTGAAATTTTTGAAACATTATTAGGAATAATTAAACGAACATAAGAGAGCTGGAATGGTACAACACAAATTTCACAAAATTCTGATGATGTCACCTATTTTCTCAAACAAGTACAATATGGAATGGAATGGAATATCGCAAAAAATGAGGAAAAACTACCAACAAAAAAATATTGCAGGAATAAACTCCAAGAATTCCAAAAACAAATAGAAACTCCCAGCGTATTTCCAGAAAAGGCCCAAATAAAATTGCAAAATTCCACATAAAAATTAAAAAAGCTGGAAGTTTTCCAATCAATTTCACATGTATTGAAATTTCATTGAAATTAACTGACTTAGAAATAGACTGTCCTATTACCGAAGCTTAACCGGATTTTATTTCGATTTGTAAACAAAAAAAAAACGACAACAATCAATGCAATAAATTCAACCAACGTATTTTTGTGTTGGTGCCAAAGCCTGGGGAATGTCAGTGTGATAAACAAGTTTTTGCAAATAAATGCTGCAAATTAATGCATAATAGGGTACACGCGACTATCTATAGCATGACCGCGGGTTCAATCCGCGATACGCGATAATTCCGTTCGTCTCAATGCGAATAGTCAAGTAATTGCACTTGCGAATAGTCAAGTAATTGGCAAAGTCTAATAAATGCTTCTCTAATGTTTGAAATCATCGTTAAGCTGTAGCTCCCGTTAAGAGAGTCCAAGAATAGAATGCGCCTTTATCTCAGTCAAGAGATGCTAACTCTATTCGTTTTTCAAGAAGCAAAATTAGAACTTACTGAACATACTTCTACTTAGAAATTATGGAAAAACATCCCTTTTACCAAATCGGTTAATTCATATAAGAGCTAACATTTTCATTCGCAGGACTACCTAACGGTCTTTTTCAATTCTCAGACCCTACTTTAACAAACTTTTAACGTATACCATATTTGACTGAACTGCAACCGACTGAAAGATATTAGATACTGTTGGGTTAAATCGGTCAAATATGTGGTAATTACCAGAAAGGGCATGGTTAATCTATCAATTATTATCAATTTTTTCCAAATATTGTAAAGGAAAATATTCGATAAAAACTTAGGTTTTTATGGTCTATAAACTAGAGTATGTTACCAGGATCGTTTGTGACAAATTAAAAGATTTACGACAGTTATTGTATGTGCCAGCCACTCATACAGACGGCCTCCGCTCAATCGACTTAAAAAGTCATGAAACACATTTCGCCTTGGTAATTTTGGCGCTTCAAATGATGTATACCTATACATTCATTCCTTCGAATGAATGTATAACATCTTCATCCTATTCCGAAACATATCTCGTTTGTTTTCCCACCTATGGGGAAAATGCAGTTTGCGAAGTTCCAGCGGATTCGGGTTGTCAACTCCTAAGTGATATCAAATCATCATTTTAGAATTTAGAATTGCTTGTATTAAATGTACCGCAGAGCGTGCCTGCAATTGCCCTATAACACTGATTGTCTTAAGTGATACTAGGTGTGACAATGTGCCAACTTTTAAATGTATTGGATATACCAATACTACGAGTAAATCCAGTTGTAAACATAACTTAGCGGGTAGAACACAATTAAAAAGTGAAAGTGTGAGCGTGGATTCGTACAAGCATATCTAAAGTGTATTTATGGTCGTTTGCAGAAAGATCGGATTAAATTTCCAAAATATTACAAGTTATATTATTCCTCAACTATATTACGCCTCGTCAAATTTTATGTAAATTTAGACTATCAACAGCATGAAATTGATTTTGGCCATCTCTGCTTTTTTTACAGGAATTGCCAAAACTTTGAAGACGATCTTGCTTACATACGCTCCCTAATAATAAGTAGGTGCTATCCCAGATCAAATTATTGTTGTAAGTGACTTATTGAAGCGAACCTTCTCCAATGTCTATATCCAAAAATAATGAAGTAGTATAGAACGCTCATTCGCCTTCCGTTTATCCTACAAGGAATAAAAGTTGCACTTTATCTACTTATCTCCGTATAAAAAGAATATCAATATCTTTCATTAAATATTATTATGAAGGAATCGACGATTTTCAAAGTACCCCACATATTTTACCAGATAGACATATTCCCCCATCCCTATGGACGAGTACAAAAATACGACATTTTGTAGAAAGGGTGTTCGGCCACGTCGCAGCCTAAGCACAATCCAAAAGGGTTTTTTTTTTTAATTTAAGATGAAAAATTTACAGAAAACTATTACTTTTATTACGACATCACTTTATTGTGGCTTTCGCTTCATATTTATTGTGGCTTTCACTTCATTATTATATTTTTGCCATTTTTATGACATCAGGCATGGCAAATGTTAAAAATATGATCACAGTTGCAGTCTAGATTGATTTTACTACTGGTTCTTAGTTCCGAAACTTTCAGAGAAGGTAATAGCTAAAACTTTTATGTCGTCAAAAACAAATTGAAAGAGATAGGGTGTGAAGAAAATAAATTCGGAAATTAGTCGAAGAGGGTTCAAAATTATTTTCTCATACAAAACAACTGTTTAACTGTTTGGAAGAGTGGTACAAATTTAGCTGAAAAAAGTACGTTTTAAAATATCTTTTAAAAGATTTGTAAGAGCAGAAGAGCATTACCATACATTCATCGGAAGATGTTACTCCTAGAAGGCAACTTTTAAAGCAACAAGTAGCTTTTAACTATGCTGCGCATTTCGTGAGTAATGGGTAAGCCATACCTAGAATGAATAACCCACACACATCGCCGTGGGAAATGAGGAACTATCGCTTACACACTACCTATACGAAATGAATAACGAGCACGAGCACAACTCTCCACAACTAGCAATGTGTAACGGGCATTCACACATTACACATTACCCATGCGAAATGAGGTACCGCTAAGGGAATCTACCCACCGTCGAGTATAATTACCCACTACATACATATTTCTCATGAACAATATGGAATTTTACGCAACAAAGCCGTGTTACCAAGTTACTAAGGGTAACTTATGGGTAATCCATGAGTAGTCAAGGGTAACCCATATTACGAGTAAATCATGGATAGCACATGCCCTAATTTGTTTACAAGTACAAAAAATCAGAAAAATAGCCATATCTCGAAAACAGAGTGTACAATCGCAAAACTATTCTCTTTTTGCCAGCTTCTAAGAGGATTGAACAATATTCGAGCCTCCCAATAGCGCCAAAAAAAATTTAAAAAAATCGAAATTTTAAAAGAATCGTTAATATATGAAAATACCTGTAAGTCGAAAACGGAACGTTCAATCCTGAATTTTTACGGTTGGATGCTTTGTTTTCCAGGTAAAGAGATTTTTTGATTTTACATATCTTGAAACAAAAATGAGTTTGTGTCATCCCTCATGTGATTACTTTTAGTGTTGAAATTCATTCAACATTGGTAATTACACACGACAGTCAACAAAAAAGACCGATTTAACCTATATATTTTAAGGTTTCATTTACTCAGTATCACGTACCTAGCACGTATCCCGATTTATTTCCTGCCCTAAAGGGCACCACAATCTTTATTACTATACGAGTACATTGCACTTATTTATAGCACTTGGTAAGAGTTAAGAAAAATGGAACATTTAACTATGCCACTTCTAATATCTCCCACACAAAAGCCCACTGGAACCCACATTTTTTAACTTAATATCTATCGAGTAATTGTAATGAATTTATTATCACATGTTATATCTGCAATAAACACAGTTCTGTGAATTCAAATGGAGCGCATTGCCATACCCCATCTGGTATTTCCCATATATATGTTTTCGAGAAACTTTCAAACAGTGAGAAAGTTTCAAGAAACTTTTATACAGTGCCGCTCACTTGAATATCACCCCCTTTAAATATTTTTCTAAGGTCGATTTTTTCCAAAGTAATAATTATAATAAACTGGTTCTGCCTTCATAAATCATATTTCACGTATTTGGTGCAATCCTATAACATAAATTTTCTTTCATTTTAATGAATTGACAACTAAAACATTAAACTCAAAAAAAAGTCAAAAATTCAATTTCAGTTTTTGGTTCATTTGAATAACCCCCCTTACAAAAATTAGACTGTACACGAAAACATTAATTCTAAATTAAAGGTATTGTTGTTTGCTTACATCTGATTTAAAAATTAATATTTTAAGTTAAATTTAAGAATACATTCACATATTCTGTTCGGTAAAGAATCATACAGTTTTGTGATTAGGTCCAGCAAAATACACGACGGTGCCCATTTAATTCCATTAATGAGTTCACTTTTGTATATTGCTTGCCTGATTCGCACACCTTGCGTACTAGCCATCTCCAGACGTTTTCAATAATGTTTAAGTCTGGAGAGTAAGGCAGCCAGTTCATAACTTCAACACTTTGGCTTTCAATCCATGATTTGACGACTCTTGCTGTGCGGATTAACGCATTGTCATGCTGAAATTTCAATTCAAATCCGAAAACATGTTCAACCTTAGGAAGAGCTTTTTCCAGCACGGCTTTGTACGAGTCGCATTCATTTTTGCAGAGAGAAACTGGAGCTCTGTTAAGAGATCGCACCCCATACCATAACTCCACCTTCCCGGCAGTGTAATAGATTAAGTAGGTGTTCCTCTTTTCGAAGATCGTAGAAGTAGTAATTATATCCATTAGGACCCTCTAAATTAATTTTTTTCGTCGGAAAATATAATTCTATTCCACTCTCTACTCCACGTCATAGTCGTACAACAAAAATTAATGCGACGTTCATTACGGAGATTGTCTAGAGGTGGTTTTTTTTTTAAGTCTCAAGCGTTGCACGTGTGCTGCTTTGAAAATAACTCTTTTAACCGTTGATATACTTTCACTTTCGGCAGTTTTTTCATTGATTTTCGCAGCAGTGTCGTGTGAATTTGACGCTTATTTCGGAATAGTCCTCTTTTTAAGGGCTGTGATAGCACTTGCTGTTCGAATTTTCATATTATTTCCATAGCTTTCGGTGCCACGTAAATATGTCGATATAACTTTGCGACTTCTATTAGTTTTTCTGACTATTTGATGTATAGAAAGTCCACTCTCCTTGTAGGATTTAATTTTGGATCTTTCCCCGATACTCAAGGATTTAGCTCGGCCCATTTTACTTAAAATCGATTGTCTTATATATAATTATACACAATTACTGTAATCCGAGTTGATTTATGGTGATCAGCAAAAAACTTTCACACTCAAACTGATTATTACATGAGGGTTTGCTATTAAAATGGACCAAAAAATAAAACATTTTTCACTCATTTAAAAGAAAAGAGCGAATTAAAATAACAGGGCACTTTCATGGCTTGACATTTTTTGTAGGTGATATGTGGGAGTAGGAGAAACAAATAAGTAAAAACTGAATCGTTATGTGAATTGTACTTTAAATAGTAGTCAGTATTGTTAAATGATTAGGGGGGCGCTATTCAAGTGAGCGGCAGTGTATTTCTAGACCCAAATCCTTCACTTTACTATATATATTTCAGAATAATTTATCACGGATCAGGATTTAAGTAAACTTAGTTCTGTAAAAAAATGATCGCCAGGGTGCCGTACATACGTTTTGGGCGATTAAGCAAAAATCAATAGTTCGTCTATAATTTCTAAGTAGGGAAGTGCTTTAATGCTGAGTATTGATAAGAACGTAGTGATTATCCGTTCTCTTCCAGCAAAATGCACGCTCTTTTGCTGACATAGAAACATGTTCACTTGATTGTAATCTGTACACTAATTCAGACTAGCTGCGTACCCCCAAGGTAGCCACAGCCTAATCCACCAAATTCTTTTAGTTAGTACTACCAAACACCACTGATCCTGAGGTCTTTGGCCCAAAGCGGCAACATACTGCGCATTCTATGTCAATTTAATATGAATATGGAAAGCTGTGTTTAGACAATTCCAGATTCGATGAAGAACGTAGGATAGTGTTTGCGGAAAAGGAAGTTACATACAGCTGCAACGCTTAACCTAATTAGAACTCATGCCATTGGAAAACGTTATAAGCAGAGGGAGACGCCATCTACAGTGGTACAGTGAGGATATAAAAAGATAAGGGATAGAAATGATACCCGTAAATTATGCCATAATATCAGATGTAAAAGGTGTGGGTCAGGCCTTCTTTCCTTTAGGGACAACGATGAAAACCTGGCCGTAAATATGTAGAGTATGCCGCAATTAAGGAGAGAGCATTTCTATAAGCTTCTAATTCGAAATCACCCTAATTATTATGACAAAAATTGACCAGCCACACTGAAACTAGAATCAGTATTGTGGTTTAAAAAAGAAATAAAACTTTGGGCTCTGATAACCTACCGGCAGAGTTGTTGCTTATAAGGTCCAGCCGAGTGCGATATGTGAAAGACTAAAGCCGAATTCAGGTAGATCGATTAAGCATTATCAGAGTGGCGTTAGGTAAATCAACAACTGATCAGATGTTCACATTATGGCAAATTCTGGAAAAGACTCAGGCACTGGCAAAGAGATAGCAAAAATAGGTGTGGTGGTAAACGAGAATAAAACAAAATTATTTGTTTCAACGGGCAAAGAGTCTACTCGCGTGGGGCGTTGTGTGAACGTTGCCAGCCATAATTTTGGAGTGGTGGATGAATTCATGTGCCTCTATTCCGCTGTAAACAAAAAACGAATGAAATTGCGAGGATAGTATTGCTTGCTATCAGATATTATTATTATTTAATGATAAAGCTCTCTCTCAGCAAATACCACATATTGTCATAGACATATTTACCTGTCTTGCCGGTACTTAAGTGCTGGGAGTATTCGAAAGGAAAATACTCCGGAAAATATAACGACCCACCGTCGTTAACGGAGAGTATCAGCGTCGCATGAACAATGAATTATATTATTTAGGCACATACATCGATGCAAAATAGTTGTAAAATAAGTTATTGCTGCTGGTATTTATATTACGCACTACGACTAATAGTAGTTTAGCTGGAAGTAATTTATGTTGTCCCACACTAATAACCACGTTTCTTTATTATCCACTTCGCAATATTTTTTTGCTTTTTTTTTGTAGAACACACATTTTCACTTTCACTTTCTTGTTAACCCAGCTGTTTTCGCAGGATTTTTTTCGTAAACGGCGATCTCTGCATATCGACATTGGCATTTCTTATATTCATTAATGCTTATATGCTATGGAGTGAAGAAGCTCTGTAATTTCATAGAAATTGTCTATATCGTGGAGCGTGATTCGCAACATGAATTCTTTCATCTATTACTTCTGTGGTTGTGGCATATGCTGTGACATTAAATTGAAATTCCATTGCCATATGTAAACTAAGCAGGATGCTCTGACATTGAGTTGGCTTACTTTCGTGTTCAGATGAGTGTTTGCTGTTCTGGTTAAAGCTTTAATTTATGTCACATCACCCGTTGACAATGTTTTAGAATGCAGCAGCGAAAATGTAAAATTTGTACACACAAAATTATGCTGAGCTAATAGAAAATTAATCGCAGTGTGATATTACACGTGTCGTATAGTGTAGTAATGAATTTTACTGATTACTGTGCAAATTTAAGTGAGATATGTTTGAGAAAAATGTTTTTTCTACCAAATTTTATCACGAATGATAACATCCTTTAGATTGTGTAAATTCATTGCCAAAATACTTAAATAATTAAATCCCACAGTGATTTATAATATAAGAGTATGTATGCTGCTATATTTATTTGATACGAATTTGTTTTTTATGTATAAAATAGAGTATATTAAAATGTGATGACATTCTTTGTAATGATTCAATGTAGATTAGCAAATGATTATCTATATGCGAGTATATATGTATAAAATTGCTGCGTTGCTGATTGACTGATTGATCATCGGCCACGTCGAACGAGTAAGGCTAGAATCACGAAAATTGGGAACAAACGTGATGTATGAACAAACGTGAAGTATGAAATAGTTTTTCGAAATTCCTTCTTCTAGGGATAAAAGCAGGATAAAAAGGGACAAATCTAAAGCTTTATCTTCAAAGCTAAAGCTACGTATTCAACTTTCACAGCAAGAGCGGTGTAAGAAGAGATTTTCAAAAATGCGCACTTTTATGGGCAAGAACAGAATTAAAAGGGACAAATTAGGTGCCATCAAATCACTAGAGCTACAGTTATGAAAATTGGTGTTCATATTCAACTCCAGAATAGAAAGGGGGTTAGAATGAACTTGCCAAAATTCTTAGCTAGAGGTATAAATAGGGACAAAAGGGAAATTGATGTCCCTATACCTGTAACCTATCCCAATTTTTCAATGAGCAATAGGAAGGAAGTCCAGAATCATTAGTCATTGCAAATGATTGAGGGCATTGCGACATAATTGGGAGTGGCCATTTTCCTTTCGGAATTCGTACATTTGTGGTATAAAACTAGTAGACACGAGAGCAAAATCTTACCATCAAATAACACAAAGAATGGAAGCCAAAGTCATCCAGATTATATTGAACATTTTTGCAGAAAAGATGTGATACAAGAAGAGATGTAAGGCAATTCTTAGCTATAGGTACGTTAAGATTTGAGCAACGTTAAGATTTGATCTATGACTACATTTTTTCTTTAAGTCTTTTTTTTTCGTCTCTTTACAGAATTGACCAAATAATACTTGGGAAATTTATGACGATTATGATTTTACTTTGAAAGTAAGCATTCGATTATTTAAATAATATCGAAATTTCTTTCATGTTCAAAATGCTCCTAGCGATCCAACAATTTATCGATTGGTTCAGCATTTTGGGTAACAACGGGCTATCTGTAATCTTCCGCGTGCTGGAAGACTTCGTGCAGTTCGAAATGAAGTGGTCATTGCTCGAGTGCCAGCAAGTATTAGGAAAATCCCGAAACTTCCACAAGGCGACGTTCTCAGTAGTTAAAGATGTCTAGGCGGTCTTTGCAAAGAATTTTACATACATATGTTATTTGCGAAATATTCGTCAGACACATCGTTGTTACCGATACTCAACTGATGATAGGTGTCTATATCCAGGGTTGAACCCGGGATTGTGCGAACAATAGCCTCGTGTACTAAACATCGCGTCACGGTTTGTGGAAGAGAATTTTTATAAATTTGTATTTTAGAACAAGGAAAATAAGGAAAAACATTTAAGCTAGAATCAAGAAATTGCATGTGTGAATTTTTTTAACAGAGTAGGCAATGAATGGTATCGGATTCTTCAAAAATCGTACTTTTTAAGACGAACGACGCAGCGGTCAGCACAAAAAAAGCAGTTATAAGGTGCTTTCCGAAATCGCTGCTTTTGGGAGATTAGCCATGCAGAAAGTAGTTTGGTAATTAAGAAAGTAGTACGGTACAAACAACAGAAGCTAAAACTATGGAGTGTGTAAGCTATGCGCACAATAAACAGAAGTTTTCGGATATTTGTACTTTGTCGCAAAAACGATGCATGATTAAAAGAATTTTGAAATTTAAACGAGACCGTACTAGCTGCCGAGACGAACACCGTAATGGTCGATCAATTTGGGGCTTCCACGCCAGACACGGTTAAGAAAATCGAAAAATTGGTATTAGCTGAAGGTGCGTGAGCTAGCTGAAATAGACATTTTAAAAACTGATATATTGTGCATATTGACAAAAGATTTAAAGATGAGAAAGCAGTGCGCAAGATGGACGCCGCAATTGATTTCAATAGAGCAAAAACAGCGTCGTGAAGTACTGTGTATGGTGATGTTTCACCGCAATAAACCCGAATTTTTAGGTCAATTTATAACCATGAATGAGACTTGGGTACGTCAATTCAAACCTGAGACAAAGAAACATTCAAAGCGGTGGACTCGAATGGAAGAATCGTGTTTAGGCAAAGACGGTTTTATCTGTAGGCAAGGTCATGGCGTCTGGTTTTTGGGAAACGCATTGGATTATATTTATTTATTATCTTCAGAAAGGAAAACCATCAACGGCGAATATTGTGGTAATTTATTGCAGCGCTTATGCTGCAGCCTACGGATTATAAATGATAGAAAAATTATTCAATTTTTGAAAATCAGCAAATTTTTAAATTTTTTTTCTTAAAAAATTTTTTTTAAGAAAGTTTATAAAATTTAGTTCAACGATGTAAGAGGCATAAATTTAAGTGCGTATATTTGGAATAAATGGGCCATTTGTGTTGGAGATGCCAGAAGGGATCTCGTTAGTTGATCGATTTTTCCAAATTCTGCCCAGCATTGTAAACAAATGCAGCGGACAAGATTTTTATGGTGCACCAGTCCACGAGTGTGAAGTAACAGGAGAAAATTGAAAATCTGAAATTCGGTTAATTTCTATGGAAGGTAATAGAAGGGATGGGTCGATATCGCCCAGTTATAATCCTCGTCTTTTTAGTTTTGATATATTTAGTAAAAATTTGCGACCGCTATCGTGTCCACCAGCCAGCCAGTCGAACAGACTGTCATCGCTCAATCGAATTAGAAAGTCATGAAACACATTTGGACAAAAGATACATAGCTTCTTAGACACTTCCTTTTCGGTGTTGTATTTTTGTCCGTGTCAATTGATATATATCTTAATTCCTCCGTTTTAAAATATAGAAATTAAAAGCAATAAAATGTGAAATATTGTGAGAGAGATATTGAAAAATGCATAACTGCTACAAATGCAACATGGAATATATTCACTCCAAGCATTCACTAAACCACTTGAAGGATTTTCATAGATTTGGAGAGAGACCTGTGTTAAAGCGCTAGTCAACTAAGGCCTCCGCCTAATTTGATATGTAATTGTATAAGATATCGTCGACATTTAGACAAACAATAACTAATAATGGGAATATATACAATTTACTCTTACAAGCAACAATATTATACGTAAATTTAACATCTTCAGGAAATTAAAAAAAAAAAAACAAAGACTTCAAAGTGAACCAGCCTGTCTCGCAAAACAGAGTCAACGCCTTAACCAAACGTAATTACTTTTGATGTATATATAGTTATCAACAATGATGTTCTATCAAATATTCGTTAATTAAAAATATATCGAGACACTACCTTCTAATAAACAAGTTCAGTAAGTTGTAATTTAGTTTCTCCTAAATATTTTGCAGTAATTCAGAGCATTTGTTGATAAAATTCTAACGA
This sequence comes from Philornis downsi, assembly GCA_019455685.1. NCBI lineage: Eukaryota > Metazoa > Arthropoda > Insecta > Diptera > Muscidae > Philornis > Philornis downsi. The sequence continues at coordinate 2,450,803 of JAHXMU010026709.1, forward strand.
TTCTTCTACCAATCTACCAAAACGTGCCAACGGATTTTATCGGTAGCGATTGCAATGTATCACACCTCCTAGAGCTACACGACCTGGAAAATTCGGAAGATTTAAGTCAATAAACCTATTAATTACTTTATTTTGAACTGGTGGCGTTGATCCTTTACTACATTCCAAATGGAATCGACGCATAGCCTTTTCTACATAAATTACATGATGAAAAAAAATATGATCCATTGTTCAGCCCGCAAGTCTCCAAACTAAGATAATATTCCAACTTAAAGAATTTTCAAACTACTGTTGTAAGTAACGAATTATTAACTTTATTTTCTCTTCTCTTGAATTTGCAACCGCTCACCATCAAAATAAATCGCTGTGTATGAAGCATAATATAACTCACCCTAATAAACACTTCGTTTACTATAAAATATGTAGCAATCGTACTGTGCCAACTGTTTGCTAAGGCTCTTACGGTAAAACAAAAAAAAAATTAATGCTTATTAATGCTTTATCTTATCATGACAAACTGTCACCTGTAATGTAAATACGGGTCGCTACGATGTCTATTACAATTTGTTTTTGTTAAATGTTATCCTACAGAGTAACGTAAACAGAATCTTAATTAATATCTAAAATGTTCCACAATTTGTTAATGAAAGTACCTTTATTAAGACACTTTGGCAGGATACATCCAAATGCTACTCAATACGTTTGCCACATTGGCTCTTAATAAATGTCATTGATGGGACAGTATAATATCTACAACCGTTCATAGTTCTATATCTACATCTAGATAATATAAGATGTTTGTATTTGGCAACCCTTCAGGAAGAAAAGTGTGTCCTTATTAAAGCAAATAAAATGAAAATTGTGCCGCACTTGTGTCACGGACATACATATATATATATATATATATATATATATATATATTCTACATACGAGGTGTGATAAAAAAAATAACCGTTATTTAAAATTTTTTCAAAAAGTATTTATTTACTCATCAATAACTATCTTGTCCCCTTCAAAGTAATCCCTTTCAGATATAATACACCTATGCCATCGTTTTTTCCAATCCGAAAAGCGCTTTTTGGTATCGTCAACAGCTCCTCTTTCGGGTTTTCCTTCATCTCCTCAATCGTAGCAAAACGCTTTCCTTTCATCGGTGTCTTCATTTATGGGAAGAGGAAAAAGGTCAGCGGGGGCCAAGTCCGGTGAGTACGGTGGTTGAGGCATGATTGCGGTTTTGTTTTTGGTCAAAAACTCACGCACAAGCATCGATGTGTGAGCTGGTGCGTTATCATGGTGCAAAATCCATGATTGGTTTTTCTACAATTCTGTGCGTTTCTGACGAATTGCTTTGCGCAAACGGCGCATAACTTCAAGGTAGCATTTCTTATAGACCGTAGGACCTTGTGGCAAGAATTCATGATGTACCACGCCATTGCAATCGAAGAAAATAGTGAGCAAAACCTTCACATTTGACCGAACTTGACGTGCTTTTTTCAGAAAAAAATGCGAAAATTGAACATACGTAACTCACGAAATTTGAAAATAACGGTTCTTTTTTGATCACACCTCGTACATAAATATTTTAGGGGAAAGATATCACTCATGGATATTTACCGCCATTATTTCCTTACTGCAATAAAAAAATGGATTATTTTGTTTCCAATAGATGGATTTGGTAATCCGTACCTCTCTTTGTATGCATGCAATCGGTTTACTTTAGATAGCGTTAGAAATGAAAGATTTTGGACTCAAAATAACTAACCAGACAGTTTTTGTAACTGCTTGACATAGTATTGTTTAAGCGCGGGTTAAAGACGGATACCAGCATAGGAAAATACGCCATGTTTTACAGTTTTTCTCTGACAAATGAATGAGTATTTAGTGAATAATATATGTGATGATAGTACTGTAGCTGACAATTATGTGCAATTTTGGTTTTTTTGATTTTGTTCCTGTAATTTTGATGCCAAAATTGCACCGCGACCTGGAAGGCAAATTGTCAAAAACTGCTATAGAATAATGAAAAGCGTCAAATTCGACCATCATATAAGTATTTCTAAACATTACGTAAAAAAGCATTTGGAACTGCTGCAATAAGACTGTATACAAAAAGTAGCTTCCCTACTGCTAAGCTCTTAATTCGGCCTCGTACTGTCAGCAATCGAACCGTCTGAAGAAAACAGTTGCCCATGAATTGTCTGCTTTTGCCAATAGGAGACGAATTGTATTCCATCAAGGCAACGTCAGGCCACATTCCTCGATAGTGACTTGTCAGATCCCTCTATGTAGAAACTGATCTATGGGCCACGAAATATAATCGCGCTGTATCACTCTATTAGGTGGCCTGAATAACGGGACGTTAGCCCGTCATTGTTACTTTGAGCAAATTTTACACATCATTAAACGACTATAAATAACGGCCCATCAAATTTTGAACAACATTTTCATAACGAAATGCATTTATTATTATCCCTTAAACATGATGTTTAAAGTGAATTGGACCATTCCTACTTAAACCTCATACTGGGTTATGCAAGTAAAGTTAAATAGTATAAAACACACATAAAGCTAGGGTTTCGATGAAACTTTTATTTCACTATAATGCTTGGACCTGGCCACTATGTACGAAATACAATGTCATTTAAATGACCGCCCCTGGATTGGTTGCACCAGTGGATCCTTTTGAGGCAGTTTTCGACCACTTTTTCGCACATTTCGGTGACATCTCGGCTATAACTTCACGAATGTTGGTTTCCAAATGCACCAAAGTTTGGGAATTATCTGCGTAAACACAAAAAAACTAACGGCGTCAAATCGTGTGTTCTTGGTGGTCAATTGACGTCGGAAAAACGTGGGATTACGGTTTCTAGAAACTTCTCATGCAATAATGCCAAAATCAGTCGTGTTGTCTGGCTTGTGGCACCATCTTGTTGAAACCACATATTGTCCAATTCATAATATTTAATTGCAGGGCGAAAAAGGCGGTTATCATACGGCCATAGCGCTCTGATTTGAAATTCGGACTATCCGCCACACAGCGGTATTTTCGGCAATCTTTGTATTAGAAGTTACAGAGAGGTTGAGAAGTATCAAAGGGAATACACTGTATTAATATTGAATTAATAATATTAATTCAAATTCAAAACTTTTTGCAAACTACCTAGTATTGTTTGTAGTGGACAAGATTTAGAGGCTTCTAAATCAACTATTATATGGGTTATGGGGTGAGTTGTGATTCAAACGTGGGCGCTCTTCGTGCATTACCTGGTGATTATGGTTGTCATAATCGACCTCCTGGTCAAGGAATTGGCAAGATTATAAAGAAATTTGAGGAGACTGGAAGCTGGTGCATCGTCACAATGTACGCACTGCCTAAAATATCGCTTCTAATATTGAAAGGGTGGCGGATAACACATGATATAATCTAGGTCAATAAAATGGTACAGAAATTACAATCGGAAGAAATGACCTATTGGCATATACTTTCACCTCAAATACTTATATATTGGTGCCAAATTGAGAAGATTATCAGAAGGGTAGTGATAAATCTTTACATTTTTGTGAAAAAGGTCTCTAAAATACAGCAAACTTAATTGATAGAAATTTGAGTAACAGCACTAAGCGCGATGCAACTGTTGCGATAACGAGACAAAAATAAGTTTCTGTCTAATTGATCGGTTTTTATGGTACACTAGTAGGGGTGTGGCAATGCCCTTAATTTCCATTCTCAATTTTTTAGGGAATTATGAAACAATGCATAAGTAATACTCGTACAATCAAGAAAACAAATCATGATATATTATGAACGAATAGGCAAAATAGATAGACAGAAATTTAAGTTACTGCAATTAGATTGCAGATACCAAGAGAGATACCAGAACGGAAGTACCAATACAGGTTATTGACAGTCTGCAGCTGCAATCTGACAAAATATTCGGCTGTCTCATAAAGATTCATATCAGTTGTTGTGTCTACGTTACAAGTCAGCCAGACACATTAACTTTGCCCAATCGAGTTATCAATCATTAAATAAATGAAATATAGGAGAGCTTCTCACAGTCAGTGAGCTTACATGCCTTCAATTTTTAATCTCTTTCAATGAGACCTACAGTTTAAGAGCTGGCGATTAATTGACTACTCGAAGTATTCGTCAGACACATCGCGATGACAGCCTACAGGTGGCTGTAGGCGGGTGTGAACCCGGAATCATGCGAACGATATTTGTGTCTTCTATTCATAGCACCACTGTCGGTCACTTTTCGCTAAAAACATGAATGCAGAAATATGCCCCAACTTGTTTTTCCCAAAGAGAAAATGATTAAAATTCTCTTCAACGTAATAATCTTAATTGTAGCGTTTTGTATGACCGGTTTGAAAAGCTGACCACAAACGCAAATTGTCATTTGCATTGTATTCCTCACTATTCCCCTTAGAGCAATCTCTTTTCGATTATAATAATTAATAGCATCACATATTTTCTTTCGATTTTTGCATAAATCATGCCTGGAAAATTACATCAGCCTCAATATAAGATGCTTTTATATTAGTCCTCAAACAAGTCCCAGGAAAATCGGTTTAAAATGTAATATACGTTCAACACGTTATACTTAAACTTGCTGCAAAAATTCACATGGATATTTATTTCGACTGTTGTAATGTTTCGTAAACAAGATGCGACACGTGGCACACCTGAAATGAGTTTTTATAAGCAGTATAATGACAACTTCAAATATGTACATGAGTCTCTCAGCGAAAATGTCCTTGTGAAATATTTTCAATTCTCAGCACGTAAGTAATTTTATTTTGATGAGCGTTTTTTTCTCTCTTTCAAGCTAAGAATACGTATGCGCACACAGACACACATGTAATGGCACTACTGAAAAATAAAGATGAGAGAACAATTTTGCTGAAATTGTATTACTGAATACTTGCGGCAATGTTGCCGTCAGATTTTTCGTGATTTGATTACAAATGAATTCTTATTTTTTAAGCATACTTTTGTTTTAAAATATGCTTAGTATTGAAATGCTATTTTTGACTTTTGAAAATTTCGAGTCATTGGTTTGCCGGAGTATTCCGACACTTTGTTCTTGTAAATATTTACTATAAATAATTTTGTGGTTAATTTTATTCTCATTATGTGTATGCGAACCTTTCAGTCATTTCAGTTAGTTGTAAGGCAAACATCATCATGTCAACGTTCTTTCATTTGTGGCACTACAACTAGAGCAAACCTATAACGCATGCTTAAAATGACAAAAAAGGGAAAGGATATGAGAAATGCTACATGCTTTTCGCAAACAGGTATCTTTGATGGCATTTGATTCTGGCTTCCTTAATAAACAGTGACATGACATCAATCTAAATTATGTTCATCTGTACAAATAGTTTTTTTAATTTTTCACATAAATTCAATACATACATTCATCTGTATAAAAAATGTGTACGAGTATAGTCTTTACAAATTGCATTTGTATCCAGTCAATGACATGTGTTTTAACTGAAATTTAAGAATGGTCGGTTGAAATGTGAACAAGTGTGGTACTGGACAAATTAAAAATGCAAAACAATACAAAATATTTCATTTTTTTTTTTTTTGGTTTTTAACAAACAAATATTATATTATTATGATATTATAATATTCTATAATATTATTAAGAATACATTACGGAAATGTATTCTTATTTTTTTTTTATTTTTAGTCTACACTAACTTCCTACGGTGCGCCTAGTGAGTGCAATTTCCCGGACTTTTTCATTTCTCGGGAATCGGGAGAAATATTTGAACTTTATCCAGGGAATCCAGAAGATTATTAGAGGAAATTTATTGTCTTTTATTTTGGCAATTTGAATGGCGAAAATTAACTATTAAAAAAAGAAAGTGTACAACAGAGAAAGTTATACTACAAAAAGAAAGTGATATAAAGGCAAACCCCGAGTCTTTTTGGTCTTTTGTGAAATCCAAACGTGGTGTTTCAAAAATTCCATCGATAATGACGTATGATAATGTGGTCTCTGAGTCGTGTAGTGACTCAGTAAATATGTTTGCCTGTTCGGCCTGTTCACAACTGGATCGAGGTGTTCTATTCGATTCCGCTTTGACATTTATTCCGCGCGTCAATTATGTCATTCCTAAGGCGTATAAAGTTCTTCGGCACATTAAAAGGAATTGTTTAGAATTTTCTGACCCCAATACATTTAAAATCATCTTCACATTATATGTTACATCTAAGTTGGAATATGGTGCTATTATTTGGTGTCCTCATTCCAATATTCATATTGCACGTATCGAACGGGTGCAGCGTGTGTTTGTAAAGTTTGCTCTTTCTTCATTTAAATTTGAAGAACCTCTCCCAACTTACAATTCAAAATGCTTATTACTTGGGTTACAGACATTAGAATATCGTCGTAACTTCCAGACAGCGCTATTTGTTTTTAACATAATCGGAGGTTACATTGACTGTTCTAATCTTTTGGCACAGATTCCACCTAGGTCTCTCCGGCGAACACATATGCAGAAAACAGTACTCTGGATCGTGGATTTTATATTCTGAATGAATTAATGAATATGCCTTGAATCAAGATTCCAATCAACTCATAGAGTTTGACTCATCTCAATATTCGTTTCGATTATATCTTAACAGATTTCTAAGATTAAATAATTCTATTTTAAATTGTTAATAAATAGTATAAATAATATAAAATTATTACTATTTCGCCATTGTCAGTCTGAAAGGAAATTTTGTTCCAAAGATTTAAATAAATGAAATAAAAGAAATAAATAAAATCTATGACTCTTTAAAATTTAAAGTGGATAATGATATTTGACACTACAAAAATATAAAATCCGTAAGCAAGTCAAAAGTACAAAGGATCTTTGTATCAAATCTGATTCATAATTTTGTAAGTCGACTGAGAGAAGTCCGTCTATCGGTCTGGCTGGCTGGAAAAGAACTGGGAGCAGCTTAATCCTTTGCCAGATCTTAGGTTTGAATTTTAAATGAGCTACATCGACTTACCCTTTCTAGAAAAATTAAATTTTGATTTGAGCTACCAGAAGGTGTGGGACAATACAATACATTTTTGTTCCCAGAACTAAGTTCATCGAATGCATTGTGTGTCCCAAAACTGTCAAGGGTTAAATTGGGCATTTGACGATTTTTCTAAAGCTCCAACAAATTTGATAAAAAATTAACATACCTGAACAACAGTTATGAACATAGAGATATATATGGCGATATGGCGCCATTTTTACGGCGCTCTATCGATACAGTTAGAAAAATGAGTATCTGAAAATTGGCTAATTTGTCTTGTATGTTCCAGGAGAGGCGGAACAATGCGGTATTCTTTCAACCTCGGACTCCCACCTTAGCAACTGCTCAACGTGTAGCAATTTCGATTGAATTCAGTGCAAGTTGGTAAAACTTATTAGCATGAAAACATGTGAGTTAAATCGGCCAATCGTTTGGAAAGTACCAGAAGGACCATTATTAATCGTTCGGTTGCTATTAATTTTGCAAATCACTATAAATCAACGCAATGGGCATAACGTTATTCTGGCTTACGAATTTAGAGTTACAAGGTGAATATTTCGGAAGCCCTGATTCTGAGGGTTACATTTTTACATCTTCTTGATAGGACAAAAACGAAACAGCTAGAAGGGGGCATGTAAGGCACCAAGAATCTTTTGACAAAATGAGTTTCAAGAGTTTTTAAGTCGATTAAGAAAATCTTCATGAATCTTTATGAAAAGTTTGCATAACTTTGTGCAAAATATATCGAAGCTGGGGATTGTAAATGAGCAATATCTGATAGGGCATATACAAATTAAACGATTTCCTAACATAACATTTTGAATTCTGGTTCATTATTTTGATTTCACATCCTTGGCAAAATGTAAGAAAATCGTTTGGTGAATTATGTCCCTTTTGGTACTTCCCACCCTATTCGACTTATATGTTCTTAAGTTGATATCTTCTACAATTACACTAAATTCGGTCAAATTTGGTACACATTCAGGGCTTGGTCAGGTAGGGTATAAAACTGGAAAACAATCTTCCCATACAAATTTAAATGAAATATTTTTGCTGTAACTCCTAATTCGTATCCGACAAAATTTGAGAAAAATCGACCAAGTAATCACGCCTTCCTGGTAAATCCCAGGCAAGGACCGATTTTAGCCAATACATAATACTTTGCTTCATATCTTTCAAATAGTTGTATTAAATTTAACTAAATTTGGCACACATCATGCGATTATCCGAATGAACACGGACTGAAGTAACATGCCCATTCGGGTACTTCCCATACAAATTTACCGATTTAGTGCAATTTAATTTTTCTTGACCCTCTCCCACAAATTACTTAAATACATATACATATACTTTTGGATTCATATATTTGACTCGATTGTGATATGTGTTTTATCGTGCATTAGTTTACAGCATTTGGTGATAAGAACCTAGAGATTTATAATGAACTTTCGGGCAATCAACGCGCTTTAGAACTAATGCAGAAGGTCGTTGAGCGCAGGTATTTGTAAATCAGTTCAACTGACTAAATTTGCTGTACCAAAAGCCATAACGTACCTTTATGTGAAGATATAAAAATACATACAAACTTTCAGTGGCAAAAAGTACCAATTCGTTACACAGGGTTATCCTTTCAGTGGTTTCAAAACTGCCGGTCTGGTAAGGCTATAAGCTGTTAAATACCTGTCATCTGAAGTGTTATTTATTTAAAACTCCCTAAAAAAGTGGTGATTTCAACGTGGACACTTTCTGTGCTTTACGGGGTGATTATGGTCGTCACAATCGACCTACTATCTAAGAAATTGGCGAGATTATAATAAAATTCGAAGGGAGTGGAAGCGTTAGAGATATTTTCAGGCCTGTTCATCATCGCAATGTACGCATTGCCGAAAATATCGCTTATATTACAGGTAGTGTGGCGGATAACCCGAATTTCAATTCAAAGCGCTATGGACGTATGATAACCGACTTTTGTTGGTCCGCAATTGAAGATTATGACAACTGGACGATATGTGATTCCAACAGGACAGCATCACGAATCACACGACACGACCCATTTTGGGTCTGTTCTGTTCTTCATAAAGTATGTTTATGAAGAAATTGGAAATCAGTCTCAACCGTTCATGGGGTCATAAAAGAGCTGGAATTGGTGAGCACCCTCTCACCGAGGCCACACACTGCCTTGCGGACCCGTCAAAAACTGTCAGAACTTGGGTGGGGAGTTTTACCTCATCCACCGTACTTCCCAGATCTCGCCCAGTCCGACTATCACCTATTACGCAGTCTGAGCAACCACTTGAAGGATTTGAATTTCCACAACGACGACGAAGTGAAAAATCGATTACGAGGCTTAAAAAAAATATCACTCAAGTTTTATGGAAGCGAAATTAAAAAGCTCCCAGAGAGGTGGAAAGAAATTGTTAAAAAAGGGGGACATTATATAATAGAATTAAATAATTGTTTTCTTGTATATGAATTTATAAATAAATTTATTTTAAAAACCGAACGAACTTTCCGAATCATCCAATACTTTAAATTTCCTCGATCCTTATAAAATGGTCTAATCCAAGGGTTTCTTCTTACTTCTTCATTCTCAGAAGAAGAAGATGAATCACACAGAATAAGTTTCTCCTTTTTTGATAACGTTTAATATTGAAATATTGCTTTTAAATTAAATTAACGCCAATAATTATAACAATCCTTACTATATTGTATTCACTCGCTTATAGGAAAATTACATATTCTTTCCTTAGTAACAGATGATAGTGGATGGGGGTAGACAGCCTGTAAACCACATTTTATATTTAACACTTTTTAACCTCCTATACGTTTATATTTCGCCACGTGTTAAATGTCTCTCATTGTATATTTAGTTTGGATTAATTACAACCAACTTTGTGGGGAAAAGTTTCAACTTAATTGTCATCGACATTAGTTGACTCTGTTCTCTGGAAGCATTGCAGCCATCACTAGGTGCGTTGAATTTACATGTGCGTAATAGCATTACCCAACTTCAATTTCAAGCAGGGAACTGTAGGTATGCAAAAGCTTTTTTCCATTGCACTCACATTTTTAATTGGAAATGACATTGTGCTCTGCAATCCATTTCTATTTAATTTAAAATTGCAGATTTTTTCATATTGAGGTAACCCTCAAACTGGATTATTGTGTACAATGATTGAATGTGTTTATGAATGTCCGTATAAAAGTCTCCCCCAATACAGAACGTTATCAGACCACTAAGGATGGACTGCTGTAACAAATGGATGATGCTGAAGTGAGAGACCACCGTGTCAGGTTTTGAAAAATTATTATTACTAATATTTATTTTTACACTCAGGCACAAAAGTTAGACTATGAAGTAATGAAAGGAAGGGTAAACGAAATCAGAACTTAACCAGGCAGTATCCACACCAGTGCGCTAGTACAGTAGTGCCGTGAGCCAAATAAAATCATTATTCACTATAACCTACAGTGCACAAAAATGCAGTCATACGCTTTTCTTATATTCGTAAGAATTGGCAGTATTAAGAACGTTTGATAACAGTATAATGTTTGAAATGCGAATACTAAGATCTCGTTATGATAAGTATTATTATTAGCATATGCTCTGAATGTGCAATTATTATAATTGAATGAAATATATGAATCCAGGAGTACATGAGTTAAATTGTGTAATATAGGGTTATTAATTTAGTCTCAAAACAGCTGTCAACGGCCAAATATCTGTCTTTTTTTTTTTTTTTTTTTTTTTTTTTTTTTTTTTTTTGTATTTATTTATTTATTGAATCTTCAAAATTTTTGAACTAACAATAAATTATCAAATCTTAAATCTAAATAAAATTAAATAAGCCCGATCAACAGCAGACTTAAACTTAGGTTTAATATTTATTATTTAATTATTATTTAATTACCTCAACAACCATAATAAGTAGTTATATTACAATTATAATTATAAAAAATATATAAAATATAAAAATATTACTTGTAGGCCTATGGATTATTTGTTTTAAAATTATAAAATGTTACTTGTGGACCTGTTGATTAAAGCAGCAGCATCCCTCTTTTTTAAACGAATGTGGCCAGGATGATTTAAAATATTGCGTGCAAGAGGATTCGGGTGTGACTCAAGTTTTGTTAGATATTTGCCTGCGTGATTACTGATTTCCGAGGTCACAAGAGGCATATTTAAGTCACGATGTATATTTGCGTTTTTAATGTACCACGGAGCCGATGTAACCATTCTCAAAATTTTGTTCTGTAGCCGTTGAATTTTTTCTACGTTCGAATCTGAGGCAGTGCCCCATAGCTGCATTCCATAGCACCAAATTGGCTTTAAAAGCGACTTGTAAATTAGGAGTTTACAATCTAAGCTGAGGGTTGAGTTTCTGCCGATCAACCAGTGTGTCTGGATTAACCTTAGTTTCATTTGTTTCAGTTTTGCGTCAATATGAGATTTCCATGTCAGCCGACGATCAAGGTGGATACCAAGATATTTCACATGTGAGAGCTGTGGAACTATTTGATGATTAATTTGAACTGGAGGGCACGTTTCCTTTCGCAATGTGAAAGTTACTTGAACACACTTTTTTTCATTAACTCTTATTCTCCACAATTTCAGTTATTGTTCCAAATGAACAATATATTCTTGAAGATACTGCGATGCATCGTTAGGGCTGTTATGAGTACTTAAACAAGCGGTATCATCGGCAAACGTAGAAGTGTGAATATTACTGCTAATAGGCATATCTGCAGTATATATTAAATATAAAACTGGGCCCAGTATACTCCCCTGTGGCATTATTTATGAAGTATTATTTATTATTATTTATTTATTTAGTGAAA
>JAHXMU010026709.1:2462687-2496749 GCA_019455685.1 Philornis downsi
TTATATGAATACGGAGTTTCAGGAAATAAAATTAATTGCGGAAAATAAGTTATTACAGTTCATTTGCCTAACATTCAGCCAGATCGTAAATAAATCACACCGATTCAAACACCAAGCACATACTGACTCACTCACCTACCCGCATGGTGTGATGTACAACACAAATATCCTAAATTCAGCTTCTACTCTATGTACCTCCATTCGCTCCAACAACTTAAATTATTGTGTACTGTATTGTTAAGTTACCTTTGGAGAAATCTGAAAATTTAAGAGATTTGTCATGCCTCGTCTGGTCTTCCAGAACAAAGGTCCCACTTGGTCCATTTCAGCTTTTGTTCATATATTGTGATTGTACTTAACTCAGTGAAATTTTAAATACGTTGAACGCTTGCGGAAATGGGATCTCAGAATACAAGCGCAGCGCATTGGCACACCCGTTCTGTGTTTGCTAACTCAGTCTTAATCCACAAATCAATTACAACTGGCAAACTTAGGTTAGGTTTATATGTCGTCGTAAAATACCCCTAACTTGCATTCGTGTATGCGTTGCACTTTTTTCCATCAAATAATGGTATATTTGTATACTATGCAAACAAATATACCACTAAAATTAAAATGTTCTATTGAAGATTCATATAATTTAAGGCGACAAAAAGATATTATTAAATATATATTATATTATACATATTATTAAAAATATGATTTTTTAATAGCAGTTTTTTTCAAAAATCGAATAAAACACTCAAATCTGCATCATATATTAACATTTTTATTGGAATCGATAAATTGGTTTTTGCCATTCAATTTTTAAAGATAATTTCATGTAAATGTTGTCCGCGGCTCCGTGTCAAAATGTCCATTCGAAAGGTCAAATTTTTCGTCACTTTTTCGAGCATTTCGGCCTGTATTCCACGAATAACGCGTGTTATGCTATCCTGTAAGGCTTTAATAGTGTTCGGCTTGTCCACATAGACTAACGATTTGTCATAACCCCACAAGAAGGCGTTAAATCGCAAGATTTTGGGGGCCAACTCACAGGGCCAAATCGAGAGATAAGCTGCTCACTAAATGCATCCCTCAACATATCCATTGTTTCACGAGCAGTGTGGCATGTTGCACCCTCCTGGTGAAATCACATGTCAACCAAGTTTAACTCAGCCAATTCCTTGTGCTTGTAATACATGCCCAATCGCTGAGAACGGCGACGAAATGACATTTCACGATCGTCATTAACACTGGTCGTTAACACTGGTCGCTACGGCTGCAATATTTTCTGCGGTACGCACTCTACGCATGCGTGTCGATGCGGACTGTCCGATGTACGCCTGTCTATATGTCTATGGGGTTGACACGGTAAATGTCGTAAATCTTCTTAAAATTTGGCACAGGCTAGTAACATGTCAAATCGCTGCTGGAGATTTTAAATGAGCTATATCGACTGCCCCCAATATATTTTATCTCGTTTTCCGAAATTTAATCTCTCTTCTTTAATTTATAATTCGTACCCTGAAGCAACCAAATTTATATCCATCATAGTACATTGTAATGTCTAAGGAAATGCCAAACATATCGACAGGTATTGACATCATTCCTGGTGCCTCCTATACAAATGACAAATTTAACTCATATCTTCTTAAGTTATATTAGTTTAGATTAGGTAATTTCGTTCATTGCATCAAATCGTGGTATGATGATAAGAACGTGTAACTACCGCACACATCATCGTGGGTTCGAGCGATTATTTCAGCAGCGATCACCTCGCTGTATGCTACGAACACTTCCAGTAGTCGAGTAATCCACAAGTCTAGTAAATACTTTTCAAACTGAGATCCGCATTCGACGTTAAAATTTGGCACCCTTTAAACGAATCTAAAAATAGAAAACATGTAAACTCACTGAATGTAAGGAATTGTCCTATATTTCATTCAAAGGATGTAAGCAATTTGTTTCTTTTATACATTTCATTCAATTCAAATTGCATTTCTACACCTCTTCTAATACCTCAATACCAGTTGCTTGCTTTCCAATTATTTCCATACAATTTATTTATTTTAGCCCACATATTCGCCACACTTTTTCTAGGAAATGAATATTGAATCAAGGTATGTGTAAGTGAGTTCACCTGAGAGAAAATCTGTAACTGATGAGCGGGCATGCTGAGATGGGCATGGATTTTACCCAGTCAGTGGTGGGCATGAAAATGGACAAGCCGGTTGTTATTATTTTTGTTCCAGAGACCTGTTTTTGATTGAGTGATTCAACGATTGCTCACTTTTTCTCTGTAACTTTACCCCTTTGTCCTAATATGACAAACAACTGGATTTATGTAACTTAGATTGTCTGATAGAGATTTCTTTACTAATTTTGTTTAATGTAACTAGATGCGTATTCGAAAGACACTCTTGGAATGTTGTATGCATTTATCCCTGCCATGAATACTGCATATCGAAAAACAGCGGGAACGTCTTTGGCATAAAATAAATCTTCCCCGGCCACTCGTTTAGAGAAAGGGTATTAAATAATTTTAAATGATACTTCCAATTTTTTTTTTTTGATATTTTAAGGTACGCCGCTGCGTTTAATTTCGCAAAGTATTCATCTCAACATTATATTTAATTTATCTGTAGTCGACTACGGCATGACGTAAATTACTTGAGAATAAAAACTAATGCAAAAGTGCGAGCAGCGAAAACAAACAATTTTTTCCCCTTCCTGGCATCAACAGAGCTATTTGGAAATCTAAATATTACGACGCTGGTGCATATTCATGAATTGTACGTTTCAGATATCACAGAAGCTTGAAAGGCTCGGCATTTGTATTCTCTACTTTTTGTTAGGAAAAGTTTATTGGACTGCAAGAAAAGTTATCCAAAATTTATGTGCTGTTGTGTTGAGAGGAAAGTTTTTGTAGAAAATAAATTCTTGCGAAAATATGACCAGGGCTAAGTGCTGGTTTTAAATGTTTAAGAGAGAGAGAGAGAGAGAGAAAATAACTGAAGCCACGAATTTTGGGGCACCATTTGGTATAATGAAAACAAGTAAACCATGTCATAAAGTTTCGCTTGCAGACTTTAAAAGTTGACTTAGAGTATATAAAACTAACCCTTCAAAAAACTAATCAGATTGTTTTTTTTTTTGTATAAGTTTTCGTTAACAATTGCTATCATAATATCCTCATGCTGTGGGATAGAACAACTCTGAACAACTCACATTACCAAAGCACGAAAAGCGTTAAGTTCAGGGAAAATGTTCTAACTGCTTCAAATAAGTCAGGTACTCATTGAGTGCAAGTGTGCGTTCAAAAATAATTTTAAGTGAAACATTTCCGTATGTATTATTTTTATTTATTTATGTTTATCCTTACGAATAAGGTAGGGAAACTAAACCTCAAAGCAAGGAAAGAGTCTGTAGTGTATACATCTACTTAATTAATTACTTACTTAGATGGCGAATATTTAGAAATGCAAGCAATTTTTCTCTTAACATCCACAAAGCCGAGGCAAATGAATTCTTCCGTTACACCAAATTATTATTTTTCAACATTCATGCAGCGTCCTAAACGAGTAGACTCTTTTTTCGTTCAAACAATAAAACGGTGTCTTGTCCTCGTTTACCGCCAAACTCCTTTCCATTGCTTGGGAAGGCCGCAGTAACATCTTACAGTTTTTTTTTTTTTCAGCAATAATATTTGTATAATTCACTTAAGCGGCCCAAGACCATAATGCGCACCAAACAGTCTCTTTTCCTGGATGCAATGGATTCTCCACAATCACTTATTATTTCTCCGATTCCCATATGTGACAATTCTGTTTGATGGCGTTATGACCACTAGAGTGAGAAATGGGTTTCATTCCTGAAGAAAGTTTTGAATCACCACTTTCGTAGTAAGCTTTAACTATTTTTACGCATTCTTCGGTTGTTAAAGGATCTATATTCATAAATGCTAAACCTTTCACTAAATAAATAACACTTTAGACGGCAGGTATGTAAAAGCTGGCAGTCTTGCAAGACCGGCGATTTTGAAACCACTAAATGGATAACCTTATATAAGCAAGAATACTATACTCGACCATGCCTTCATATAAATTTTATTATATCGGAATATCAAAGGCGATATGTTGATATTTTTTTTCTTCGGATCTTGTCAATCTGAATATCTGTCCATGTGTTGATTTACAACAGCTAGAAGAGACTGTAACATGGTTTTATTCGTAGGCTGAAGTAGCATTGCCGTGTCCTGGGTTAAGTTGAAGGACCATAAGCATTTCAGAAATAAAATACAGGACTTACTTTTGTTTAGATTTACTGAATAGAGGTTTTATTTATTCAATTATTTATAGTAAATGCTTGTATAGGTATAGTTGTTAAACGACTTAATGGTAAAGATCAAGTTCTAGTGGTTGCTCAGGGCTTTGGTTTTTATCAGGATAATCGGAAGATCTGCCTTCTGTAGAAGCTGCTTCTAAGGATTCGGTAGGCACCGGGAAATTCAGAAAGAGTGTCCAAAGATTTCTCTATCGGGCTGTGTTCGACGTATTTTATCTTTACAAATGCAAAAATAAGAAAGCAAGATGTTCTTGGTTCAACAGTCGGAAAATTTAGTCCGTACTACAACACCTCTCATAACAGATTCAGACTAATAATGAAACAGATTTCATGATAAATATATAATTCAGCCAACTGTGACATTCCCAGATCAAAACGCGAAAAATTTGTCAGGTAGAATGCTTCAAATATGACAGAAAGCGGGCGCATATCCCCGTATTGTTACAAGCTATTCCAATAAACGCTCTCAATTGACATATTGAACTGTCATCAAACGTTTCTACGGTTAGTGTGAAAAAACACTTTTAGACAATCCCTGCTATTCGCATCGTGTTTCAAGGGACACGGCTGGCCTGTTGGTAAATATATCACGTGCTACTCGACCGACGTCTGTCACTTGTACCGTGTATTAACTCATAACGTGTACCACTTGTACTATGGGGCGATGTATAATGCTGATGACGTTGTATCATCTCATAGGTAATGCATAACTGACATCTGGGCATTATCATCTCATCGTCTCATAGGTAATGCGTAACTGACATCTGAGCAATACACATTGCCGATGGGAAATTTTGTATCCAACGGTCGCACGTAATTAAGCACGACAGCAACACATCCCTAATCCTAGTTTATACAGCGATGACCTGTATATTACCAGTGGATAACACGCTCATTTTTATTTCAAAATCCAGAAAATAACTTTATTCTTGTGGAACTCTAATGAGGTTAGACAAAATGTTCTCAAAGAGTTATCCATTTAGCGGTTTCAAAACCATCGGTCTGGCAAGGTTGTCAGTTATAAAATACCTGTCATCTAAAGTGTTACGTATTTATTGAAACATTTGTCATTTATGAATATGTTAAAACTTACTGCAAAAGTGATGATTCAAACGTAAGCACTTCTCGTACATTACGGGGTGATCCTTACCTACGGTGCAAGGAATTGGAAGGATTATAAAGAAATTTTAAGAGATTGGAAGCGCTACAGATGTGGTCTGGCCTGTGCATCATCGCAATGTACGCACTGACAAAAATATCGCTTCCGTTAGCGAAAGTGTGGCTGATTATCCGAATTTATCGATTCCATACGGCTCATTATGGCATATTTTGCATTTGGATTTGCACCTCCATTTACATAGAGTCAAACTCACGCAACAATTAAAGCCGGCAGACCATTCACAACGCCGTAGATACACTGATTGGGTGCTACAGCAACAGGCTTTCAATGCTGATTTTTTGACAAAGTTTTTTCGGTGGTTGCGTCAACAAGCAAAATTGTCGCATATGTCGCATATTGTCCCAGAAGTGATTGTGGAAAAGCCATTGCATCCAGAAAAAGTGACTATTTGTTGCGCATTATGGTCTGAAATGACGCTGGAAGGACCGTTACCGTTAATTCAGACCACTATAATAACAACCGACTACGTATAATAACCGACTTTTTGGCCTGAAATATCGATGGTTTCAACGAGACGGTGGCACAAGCCATACAACATGACCCATTTTGGATTTATTGCATGAGAAGTTCCCAGAAAGCGTAATTTAATATTCTAGCGACGTCAATTGACCACCAAGATCATGCGATTTTATACCATAAGACTATTTTTGAGCGACCATGTCAAAGGCCGTGCTTACGCGAACAATCCCCAAACGTTGAAGCATTTGAAAACCAACATTCGTCATGTTATCGCCGAGATGCCACCCGAAATGTGTGAAAAAGTGGTCGAAAACTTCCTCAAAAGAATCCACTGCAGCAACCAATCGAGAGGTGGTAATTTAAATATATGTAATATTGTATTTCGTACACAATGCTAAGGTCAAAGTATTACAATGAAATAAAAGTTTCATCAAAATCATAGCTTTATGTGCTTTATTTTTGGAACCGAAAAATGGATAATCTGTTACTTGTAACTCAAAAAAACAAATACCAACTACACATAACACGCCGTATGTAATACGTACATGTCCTTCCTCATTTCTTGTGGGTTACGTGTAACTGATCGTTTCTCATCACCCACGGCAATGTGCGTAGGTTACTCATGGGTGGATAAATACAAACTCTGATTTGGCCAATACAGCATTTACTTTTCGAATATGTTTGCAATTTTTCCCTGTGTTTTGCAAGCGTTAAGCGAATTAACATAACGTCAGTCAAAATGTGAGCAGAAAAAGGCAATCAGTGTCAAAATAACATACAAATGTCGTAAATAATATATTTCACGTAATTATATTTCGCAGAATTTTAAATAGCCAGATATTAATTTCCTCTATAGGGTGTTATATTTTCGATAATGGTATAATTTAATATTTGGTACACTTCTCGGGTTTTTTTCTTCTATGCGCACACCAAACATAAATTTTGTTATTTATTGGCGGTTTAAAAAGAAAGGAAACTCTCCAAATGGTTAAAAAGCGTATTTGGTTTATACGAAATCGCTCTAAACAAGCTATTACTCAAATGCAAATAATAAATTTGAAATTTGCGGCTAAATAAATATTAAGTATGTTGCGGTATTATAAATTCAATTTAAATATACACGTCCATAATTTGTTGATTATAATAAAATATAATATTTACTTATAGGGATATTGGGGTAGCAAGTGGTCAATTTTTCGCTTACAGCGTATTGGAATGGGGCGTAGTGAATTGTTAAATCACAGATATTTTTGTAATAATAAGTTGCATTTAATATGTAGGGATGTGCGAATAAATCAATCGGTTAATCTAACATGGTAATTATTCCATGTTTCGATTAATCGGATAATATATTTCGAAAGTTCCGGTTATTCAGAGTTTTCAAATAATCTAAATTTTGGTTAACCAAACTTGAATAATTTATTCAAAATTCAAAAAAGAAAAAATGAGCAATAAACAGCTTTTCAATAAGACAAGTAAAACAAGTACTGAGATTTTGGTTAGGTGAACTGGCTTACGTCTATCTCCACAAGTGGTGCCTTAAGGGTGCCTGATGCGAACACACTCTTTGCGCATCAGAAGACAGTGCAATGGAATGAAAGTTACGAATCTAGAAATATATGAGTTAATTAGGATCATTTGTATTGAAGGTACCACAAGGAATATGGTTAGCCGGTCGCTTTTCTTTAAATTTTATCAGAAATTACGAAATAAATCTTATGAACAAAGTCCGTGATGAAGCAATTCATACTATGATTAATTAATTTTGGTCATCCCAATAGTGAATATGTAAACTGGAGCAATATTTTGATGAAATAGTGCTTCCTTTTTCGCCAAATGCGACCTTTTGCCCATAATTTCATCACCTAAGCGCTGCAATAAATCAGCATAATATTCGTCGCTGCGTTCGCCCATGCGCATCCCAAAAAACAGACACCATGATCATGCCTGCATACCGTCTTCACCTTCTTTGGACACGTTTCTCTCATTTCAGTCCACTGCTTTGACTGTTCCCTAGTATCGAGAGTGAAGTCGTAAATTTATGTTTCACCCATGACTATAAATCGATGTAAACATTCGGCTTTATTGCGGTGAAACATCGACAAACTTTCTACCGAAACATCCATGAGACCTTTTTTTCTCTATAGAAAGCGAGCGCGGCACCCATCTTGCGCTCAGCTTTCTCATCCTCAAATCTTCGATAAAAATACATGTACCTATACATAACTTTTCTAAATGCCAATTTCATTTCAGTTTGCTTACCCACATTAAGCCGATGAGCATTTAATACCATTTTGTGGATTTTCTTAACCGTGTCTGGTGTGGACACCTCAATTGGTCGACCACTACGATGTTCGTCTTGGCAGCTCATATGGCCTGGTTTAAATTCTGCTTCCCAATATTTTGCAGTCGTTAACAAAGGAGCAGACTCCTCCAGAATAGAATGTAACTCGGCTTTAATATTGGTTGTTCTGAGACCTTTCAAATAGAAATAGTGAATTACATAACGGTGACCAAGTTTTCCTATGTTTACAAATTCAATGAGATTTTTATGCCTGGAACAAAAATACTAAACAGCGTGTTACCATGAAGCTCGAGACATATGTCCACCACTTTCCACCAAAATAATACTTTTCAAACTACTGGCACTATCTATACGCCATGTCAGCCTTCGTATGTATTCGCTTCTTTTTTCTGTTGGATCCTGCAAGGTGTAGTATTTGGAACAATTTCAATAAATCGCTTTTATGTGTAATAATGTTCAAGTGACACACTCTATAATAAATAGTTCGGGGAAATGAGAGATAGAATCGAATCTTCTTAACCCACACAATATTGAGAATAAAACAGTTAGTTTCATTTTGTCAGATGAATCCCAGTTCGCTAATAGCTTATAGCCGAAAAGTAATTCAGTCATAATGTAGAATTTTGCTGTTGAAACTCTGATCGCTACAGGTCTGGATTTTGGCTCGACCACAAGGATCTCTGTGTTCCAATGTATGCCCACTACAAATTTTATTAAAGTTTTATTAAATATAATGCAGGGATTTTTGACTTCATTGACAATACCAATTTTTTCATCGTTTCTTACAATATTTTGGTTCGAATTATTTGAAATAAAGTTTTTGTTACATCTCACGAAACATATTGATTTTCGCTGTTGCCCGAAGGGAAATAAATGTGTGTTGAACAGCCCCGTACTTAGTTTTCTTCAAAGTTCACCAACGGTCTATAAGAGGCTACTTATGTAAATTTGAATACCATCATCATACATGTGCATTTTACAATTGTTAACTAAGTATTAGGATTAGTCGGTTATGTTGATAACAAATACCAGAGGCCCTAAAAAGTCAGCTTTTAGTACAAGAAAGTAGACTTGATATATTGTAGTAGGAATGAACAAACTGTGTGCGATAAGCAAAATAAGATCCAATTAATTTACTTGTAGCTGAGGAAAGAAGGATAAGAAACGTAAGGCTACGCTGTTCCAAATTGTTTTTTTTTTATATATTTTCTAACATTTCCACTAACGTCGTAAGGTTAGTGCGATTAAGACGAAAACATTTTTGTACATTAAATAAGAACCTGTGTACTTGTATGCATTTGATTGACGGTGAACAAGACTTTTCAGTATTTTAGAAAGAAAACAAAGTATGGCAAATGGTCTGTACTCGTTACTGTTTGTCGTATGGATATGATCTTGGCATGTTTCTAAATTGTGGGGCGAGCGCTGATAGTAATGCATATATGGGAGAATGTTCGTCAGCATTGTTCTTAGAAATTTGAGCTGAGATATGAATAAATTTACTTTAGAAAAACGTGAGAATATTTCCACCTGATCGACACAGACAAATTTAAAGATCCGGTTTTCCTATTTTTGCTCAGATTTCTGTAAATATTATTATTTATTTGTATTGTAAGAGTTCCGCTGATTTCATTGACATTTACGTGCATAACATTTATTTGCATTTACTATATTCTTACCAAAACCGATTTCGAAGATGGTCCCTGTCAAGAATATAGTAAATAATATTCTATGTCTTTGAATGTTTGTAAGGCACCGAATTTTTATTAAAAATATCTTTACATTGTGAATCAATTTTAAATAATTTATATTAAGGAGAGAAAAAGATAGAAAGAAAGATAATGCAAATCTAACTCAGCAAGAGGGTGGTTTCCTTCTTACACTTTTCCGTACATGCGTGCCAAACATTGCGCACAGTTCTGTGCCATAAAGCTACCTACTACACTACTACCTCCAAGCGAGAGCAGAGTACTTTCATAAGTGAGTTCAATTCTGAACAGTCCCTCTTGAAATTCAAAGCAGGTCTGAATCTTCTGGCAGTTTTGATTTTCCTATCACATTCTTCCTACCAGCACAATATTCCTCTCGACGGTTTGACACTTTAAACCATTTCCATCTGAAATAGGATGTGTCTTCCTTCCTGTGTCTTCCTCTAAAACACTGAAATTCCTGTAGGAATTAAGTTGTGCAGAATCTTGAGTTTGGAATTTATATATAAATAAAATCGAGTAATGTTTAGAATAACACGATGTTGATATCTGTTCATATAGGAGTAACTTCGAGCAGATCGAAATAAAGAGAGAATCTGAAATCGGCAGTAAAAAATTTTGTTGCCCAGAATCGGAACGATCAAATTTTTCACATAGTATAAAGTTGAAATTATTATATACATAAATTGAAGTATATCAACCATGATGTTACCTATTGGATCTATAAATTTGTTAGCCATTAAGACTGACCGGTATATAATGAATATCTACATGAGTATGCCTACACCGATATTTCTGAAAAAAATCGTAACTCGTCCATTTTGTTGTTCAGACTATCTGGAAAATTTTTAATCCTTCCTTATGTTTTGCTGAAACTGTCACTATGGTGAAATCAATGCCACTCGAAAAGCGTTAGAATTAAGTAACCAGCATTATCATCTGAAATAGCTGAAAGCGAGGCAATGCACTATACAAAACATTACCAATATCGATGGGAAAATTTCATTAGTAAGTTGTTTCTAACGAATAATGAATGAACAGGGTATATAAGTTATGTATCGAACAATAGTGCAGTGACTGAATGACAGCCCAGGGGGAAAACTAACAATGTCTTCACTTTCCAGGCCTTCTTAAACCTTCCAATTGAATCGATAGCCGTTCCAGCTTACCTTCCCTAAGAAGATGTTGTACAAGAGCTTCTATTTTCCTTCTAAATTATCCTATAGATTTTTTATTCCGTTTTTGTATAAGAATATTGTTGCTATGGTCTTTAAACGTATTTTTACTGACTCTACAGACGTGGCAGCAATAATCTACATCTATATATATAAAAATGAATCGTGGTTTGTTCTGATGCTTAAAACTCCAGAACGGCTGGACCGCTATGCATAAATTTTTGTATATGCGTCTGGGTGGTGCCCGGGATGGTTTAGATTTACAATTCGGTCCAATTGGACAAAGGGGCGTGGTACCTCCCATACAAACAAAAAATTAAAAATCAATTATTTCTGCTCCTGTTTACGGTATTTGAACAAAATTTGGTACATCGGTTTGGTGTACATATCTTTAAGTGCTGCTGCAAATATGGGCGGGATTGGATAATGGGGAGTGGTACCTCCTATACAAACCACAAATTAAAAAGCAATTATTTCTGCTCCTGCTAACGGTATTTAAACAGAATTTTGTATTTCGGTTGAGTGAACATATTTTAAGTTCTTCTGCAAATATAGGCGTTTCTTATTATAATAGATCGATTGGCATGAAACCTCTATCTATATAAATAAAAATCAAATGCCGTTCGTTGGTAAGGACATCAGTTGAGAACGGCTGGACCGAATTGAATAATTTTTTTTAAATGTTCGTCGTAGTCCAACTTAGGTTTTTATGGAAAGAAAAATTTACCACGCCCACTTTTACGCCCACTTTTTTCGATTTATCTAAAATTGTAAAACAGCTACACAGATTTGGCTAATTCTTTTTTTAAATGTTTATAGCAAATGTTTCCAGTGCTGCTACAAATATGGGTGGGATTGGACAAAGGGGCGTGGTACCTCCCATACAAACAAAAATTAAAAATCAATTATTTCTGCTCCTGCTTACGGTATTTCAACAAAATTTTGTGCGCAGGTTTGGTGTATATATCTTAAGTGCTACTGCAAATATGGGCGGGATTGGACAAATGGGCGTGGTACCTCCCATACAAACAACAAATTAAAAATCCATTATTTCTCCTCCTGCTTACGGTATTTGAACAAAATTTGGTGCGTAGGTTTGGTGTACATAATAGACCGATTGGCATGAAACATTTCCAATAAAAATAAAATTTGAAAGCAAAGCAACGTTTGCCGGGTCGACTAGTAATAATAAAAAAATCAAAATTTGTAGAGTTTCCGTTAAATGAGAGGTGAACAAATTCCAGACAATAAAAAAACGGAACAACTCAATAAGAGAGGTTGTCCAGCAAATTTTGTACCGTAAGTAAACTATTTACAAATACAAATATCAACGAAAGAAAATAGTTTTTAAAATTAAAATCTAAAATAAAATCTAAAATATTTTGTCATCTGGTCTTCTGAAAGGTCATCTCTAACATCTCTTTTAACAGCTCTTCTTCAGAAAGCCTTCAATATGGCCTGTGAGTAGTAGAGAGTATAGAAAATATGTAAGTAAGTAATGGGACTGGCATGGGACGTTGTATTTGCAAAATAAGTCGTGTTGGAAAGTCTTCTTGGTGATTCTTTTTTCCGTTTCGAAGATTGTTTGCTTATGTGTGTGTTTGTTTGTTTGTTTATCGGCTAATAGGGATTAAAATGCTGTTGCAATATGCAAGACTGCTAACTTAAAAGAGTAGCTGATGTTTGTAAAGAAAGCGATAATGCAAGACGTTGGATCTGTTTCATCCTTACGTCAATGAATTCAAGGCCAATATTGAGGAAACTGTAAATATGATACTGTCTCGATGCCTGCAAATAGAACGCTATACTGTTATCTATCACCTCACAAAAAATCAATTGATTGGAAAAAAAATCGCAATTTATTAAATAAATTAAAATATTGAAAGGTCTGGTTTATTTTCAGTGACTGTGTGGACAGCTGATATTCTCGAAACCTTAAAAAAGTTAAGTATATTGCAAATATCAGAGAAACATGATGGAAATCCTACGATAGGAATGCTGCGTATTCATAATTTGCTACAAAAGAAAAAGTTCAGTTATAATAGCATCTGTAAGTAGATCGCAAATATAAACGCATAATTAACGAAGTAAACAACTAATACTATTACAACATTTAAAATTAAACTTTTGTGACTCTTGAACATGTGTCATGTAAGTCAAAAGCGTTGTTAACGTTATTTAGGAGAATTTTATTTTATTTTGCAAAAGAAAATTTTGCAGATGACAACAGCCGAAGAAAGCCGACATGATGAAAATTAAAAAAAAAGAAACACAAAAATTAGGAATAATCGAGCTTGACTAATATAATAAAATTCCAAAATTAGTAAATATCGAATTAAGACGTACTATGTATTATAGTTAGCGACTTTGTCCACATTATAAAGTTTCAATATTGTTTTCGCTTAGCCAGAAGGGGCCGCTACTAAACCGACCGCCATAAGTGTTGTTCATTGTTACTAAAACCCATTGAATATAATATAAGAAAATCTAATGTATATATCTGAAAGTATACGCTAAAGTAGCAAATACGTTTTAGAAACTGTAACTGATGTAAAGGATACAAAAACTTATATCAACTTTACTGAAATGCCCAAATTATAATCACAAAAGTGATGTTGGAGCTAATAATATAAAACCTCATATGGCTGAAGCGGTCCCTGCTAATTGGTCCCCAAGTAGCTCTTTATGAAACGCGTCCCTTTTTGTGATTTAACCTTTCGAGAAATTAATGTTTTATTCTATACAATGGTTACATTTCACTCCATGCATTAAATGTTATAAGTGCTTACAATTCATTAGTTGTGGTCCAATATGTGTGTTTGACAGCTATGGTGTTAATAAATAGTCAACAATTTAGAAGGCCAATTTTACAGTACATTGAAAGATATTTGTCGAATCATAGTTATTATCTTATACAGTACAGAAGTATTTATGTACTCGTATAGTACAGAAATTTCAATCAGTTGTACTGACCTACATACACCTTTACCCAATTTCCTTTTGCGTTGGTACAAAAGTGCACTAAATCGCTGGGTTCTTATAAATTAATGGTGTGAATTAAAGCACAATGAAATAATTTACTGTCTTCTGCTTAGCAATTATGCGTAAACCACTGACTTTTGCGTAATTCTCCAATTTGTGTATGAGGCACGGTAAGGAAGGTTTTAATGCAGATCGTCTACATCCGCAGAACTAAGTTTATTAAAACCTGATGCCTGCTCAGTTAAACTGAATTTATTACAATATAATGAGAAACATAAATCTAGGAACATATAGATTAAATTTTGTAATTTGTATGAAGGTAGCAGAAGCAAAAGCATTTTTTTCCGGCTCTTTATTCTGTTTTACAGGCGTTATAATTTAATTCAATTGATAGATATTTAAACTGATATAGTGTAGGAATTAGTGCTTACCAGAGAAATTAAAATTCCGATAAAAAAACAACACATTCCTGGAGACGAGTTAGTCGGTAGACGTCTATTGGTTCATGTTCGATTTTTGTCTGCTGGCTGACTGATTGATGAATACGATAACTCGAATGCATCGACGGTTACGTTGGAATTTTGCCATTAGAAAATATTTCTGAAGTCGTAGTTTATTTAGTTTGAGATTGAAAATGTTTACTTCTACGCAAGGAATTGTCACACGAATTACACGAATTTACCGATTTTTCAAAACGCAATTTTTTACTGTAACTCCTAATTTGTGTACTGATCCGATCTGAGTTTTCGTCGATAATTTTGGTACCAATTTAACCTGCACCTGGCACCTTTTGTACGCAATACCGTATCTTTAGACATACAATTTACTTCCTCTAACTGTTAATTCATAGGAGGCATTAACCTAAGTCTCCGTTCATTCCATTGCTTTACAACGGCAGTCAAATTTTTGAAAAAAAAAAAAAAAAAATTGGTTAAGAAACAACACATCCTCTAACATCTCCTACACAAATTAACGATTTACCCATGTATATTCAGTTTCACATCTTTCAAGCAGTTTTATTTAATACAGCTAAATTTGGCACAAGTCATGCTTTTGCTACATGCAGTTCAAAGAATGAAGTCATGGCCGTTTTGGTACCTACAATCTAATTAGCTGATTTATTGAAATATGTTCCACCTATAAATCCTAATTCGTAGGCTGTAGAATATTATCTTTTTGTCTATTACATTACACTCAAGTGCTTTGTAAAAAATGCAAAATTGACCGGATAATTGCCATCTTTTTCTCATCTCCCGCAGCTTGATATATTTCGCTAATTTTGGCACAATTTAGCACACATCGTGCATTTTCGTATCTGCTATGGAAAATACATTGCTTCGCCGCGCCCCTTAACGTACATCACATTACAATTAGCCGATTTAACAAAAATCAATGATTTCTCTATAATTAATAAGCGAATTAGAGTGAATTATCAGTAAGTTGTCGCTATTTTTGTTTCGATATGCATTAATTCATTCTGAAAATTTGTTGATAACCAAGTCCTATCTATCATAAAGCACACTATTGCACCAACGCCATAAATTTGGATGATGAAATACATAAGTCAATTCAATTGCCTGAAATTTCAGTATTGACTTAACTCCGACTTAATTCCTTCCCACACAATACTGCAATTTGACTAGTCCACAACATCCTTCCTTCTATCTCCATTACAAAGTGACAGATTTGACAACGGTAAATTTTCGCCACAATTTGCCTTAGCGTAGGCCAATTGTAATATTTTGTTATCACTTACAAAACCATCATCATCATTTAATTCTGAAGCTGGATGAACCAGCCACTATTCTGGTGTCTTAAACAAAATAAGTAAGTTTATCTTATTTATTATTTTGTTTATATCTCATATTAAATATTTAAATGTCTTTGCCATACCTGCTCTTGCTTTGAACACGGCTGTGGCATTATACTGTCATCCGGAGGAATGTAAGTGTATATCGTTTCGTGCCGCATAAATTTAACACCCAGAAGGAAAAATCTAAGTTACCTAGCATTTTTTACCCAAATGCATTTCAAAAGTTCTTAAATTTAGTTTTTTGTCCATTTTCTTATCTTTTTTTTTGTTTTTTTTTTTTGTTTTTAAGATTTTTGGCAAAAATCTATAAAACTAAATTGGATAACCCGTCCGGTAGCTCCCATAGAAATTACCGGTTTAATCCACATATTCCTAGGTTCTTATCTTCTATCCGGTTGCACCGAATTCACCTAAACTTGGTACTTCTCTTGGCAAAATAGTGTATGAACACGGGCCGTATTGGTACACTAAATGAATTGGCTACTTTTAGTGAAATTAAATTTTATCCTATAATTTCTAACATATAGATTTTTGCCTATTCTTTTCCTCTGTAATGTCTCGCAGAATTTAAAAAAATGACTGACTGGCCATGTCGCTTGTGGCGCCTCCTATATGGATGATCGATTTAACCCATACATTCTCAACTTCCTACATCCCAATAAACATTTTTGTTAGATATCAACTTGAGGTACATTTGACATCAAATAGCTTTCTCAAATCTCCAACGTTAGTTCTCAAATGCACCTCAACAGTGGAATTATAGCTTTCTCAACTTAAAAGGCACATTTTTTATATGGTGATTTCCTTAGTTATCAAGTTGAGAAATTTGTGATTCTCAACTTGATATCAAAGAAATTTCTCCAATGGGAATCAAATTGAAGATACGTAATTTGCGTATTAAAAGAAATTGTTTATATATATTTAAGAAATTAAAACAATGTATTACGTTTTTTGGAACTTTTTATTTTAAAGTGTTATTTACTATATATTTAATTATGTACTTTTAGATATATATATATATATATAAAATTACAGCTTTTCGTGGCACATATTTAGTTATATGCATTGCTGACCTTTATTTGTTAATCCAAAAAGAAAAGTTTTTGTTTTTCTTTTTTATAATATTTTTATTTACTCCCAATATTTGGACCAAGTCCGTTGGTCTATATCAGGGGTTTATTTTTGAGTCGCAAATCTTTCCTCGAAGCTTCCGTCGTTCGTGTTATAAAAATTATTGTAAACAATAATGAGTTTAACAATATTGAGTTGAAAGGAATGAGATGAAAGGACGGAAGCTTCGAGGAAAGATTTGCAAACTCATCACCTGCCTAACCTCACTTTTCACTTTTTTACTTCTACGCATACCGCAAATTGAATAATTAACTAATAATAAGATAATTGAGCAATTAAATTAATAATAATAACACTTATACTCCCTTTTTTGAAATTTTAGTCTGCTTTCAACAATATTCACACCACAAAACACAAAAACACCGACAAGACGCGCCAATTTTCTCACAAATAACATTTTTTTCTATTTACGATTGGCAAAAGCTACCAGATCTGTAACAAATCAACAGTGCTTCCATAGGATAATATAAAAGATGTCAATGAAATCTCTAATTTAACTCAAATAGTATTCAAGTTGAAAAAATGTTTGATCTCAAGTGGAGAAAAGTGTTGGATATCCAATTGAGAATTAAATTGTTTCTCCAACGTTGGAAAAAAAATTTATTTCTCAACTTGATATCAAGTTGAAACCAAATAAGGAGAAAAAAGTTTCACTTCAACTTGAGAATTACATTGGAAATCAACTTGAGAACTAAGCTTTTCTCCAACATTGGAGAAATGACTTTTCAATGCATATTGGGATCTCATACTTTTACACTAATTTCCGTGAAATTTCAAAACACGTTATTTTTGGGGAATTTTTCTACTGCAAAGCCTTGTCATTCTTGTGGAGACCAAATTTTTCACTATCAACCAAAAATTAAGCGTGTGAAAAAATTGGTGATTCCAATCACCAAATTAATATAACTTTTGTGGAGGCTGGGTAAGTGATGACAGCATTATTATACAAAAAGTGAATGCATAATTTTGCTTTACTGTGATTGAGTAATTTCATATGATTAACGGTACTTATTCATTCTACCAATAAGTTTCGAATATTGTCAAATTACAAATCATGCATTACTATTCTTACAATCACCGCTGTATTGAAATAACGAATATTCTAAAGCTCTCTTCCGTTATTGTAGTCTTTTTCGAATATTACATTTCGAGTTTGGTGGTGTGATTATCGTAGTACAGGGTGTCGGTCGGGAAGGTATACTACTTTGTTTGTTTATAATTTTTGATTAAATGAAAGAGAATGGATCTTATATTGATAAATGTTTTATTTAATATCGGCAATTATGTATGGAATACGATATCAGATAAATGTCCGCCTCTGTTAGCCTCATAAATGCGAGCCCTTTTAAGCACATTTTTCATAACATTCTCACATATTTGAAGTGGTATTTCATTAATATCATCACGAATATTCTGTTTGAGTTGCTCAAGCGTTTCTGGTTTGTTTGCATAAACCTTGCTTTTCAGATATCCCCACAAAAAGAAGTTCGTCAAATCAAGTCAGGCGACCGTGGAGGCCAATCAACCTCACCATTTCTTGAAATAACTTGTTGTGGAAAGGCGATGTGGCACCGTCTTGTTGATACCATATGCTAATCATGTCCAAAGCACGCAGTTGTGGCGTTAAAAAGTTTTCAATCATATCACAATATCGCTCCCATTAACAGTTACCGTTACGCCGTTTTCAGTTTCAAAGAAGTAAGGTCCAATGATTCCTTCTGATCAAGTTGCATACCAGACTGGCATTTTTAATGGATGCAAAGGTGACTGATGAATAATTTGAGGGTTTTCCATTGCCCAGAACCGACTATTCTGTTAATTTACATATCCATTCAAATGAAAATGTGCCTCATCACTCATTATGATTTTTTCATGAAAATCGGGGTTGTCATGGGTGAACTGACACATCCTATTGGCATATATACGGCTGCGTAAATGGTCTTCTGGAAGAAGCTTTTGTGTCAGCTGAATCTTAAATGGAAACAAATGCAAATCCTTGTGCAAAATTGTGACCAAAGTTATTCCTTGAAGACCAAGCTCCTGAGCACAGCGTCGAATTGAGGTTGATGGATTGTTTTGAACACTTTCTTGAGCAGCAGTAATGTTTTCAGCCGATCTTGCGCTACATAGTGGTCCATGCTTCACCTTATCAGCCACAGACCCTCATTCTTCGAAATCATTCACTACACGATAAATAGTGCGTCTTGTTGGTTACCAAAAATTTCAGGTAACTTTCTCATCGTCACAGTAATCGATGATTGATTTTGATAAAATATTTTAACGATTAAACGATTCTTTCATAATAAATTTGTCACGTCTCTACTTCACGACTGCCAAATATGAAGTGTTAAGACTGATGTTTACCAAAATAGCGGCAAAACAAAGTAGTACACCTTCCCGACGGACACCTTTACATTCCCTACATACAGTCGCCGGAAGTAAAACTGATGTACAATTCTACATATATAATCATTTTTATTTAAAGGCCCACTAAGCATATAACTGATTTACCCTTCAATCGGACATCCCCCAACCGGGGAAAATAACTTGTAATTAAAGGAGCTAGTACACATTGCAAGTTATGTGAATCTGTAAATTTTATAGTTTGAAAACATGAGTGCGCGACGGCAACCATACTATTCTTCTGCAAATTTGTATACTTTCATTACAAGAAATAAAGATATAAATCATTTGCTATCGCTAAAATTTAACTTTGACCAAATGTGGTTCACAACATTGATATATATTTTGCACATACTAACTTATTGGCCGCAGTAACATTAACAGTCACATTTCTATTTGCTGTGTTATTTCGTCTTGTTTCTTCCCCTACCTCCCCACCTCAAATAACTAGTTTTACCCAAATATTCTTAAGTTCATATCTATTAAACTGTTGCACTGAATCCAGTACACGTTAAGCGTTTGCTAATGCATGGTATGACGAATGTAGTGCCCCTTCTAACACCTTTCGTATAAATTGACATTTTTCCGATGTAAGTAAGATGCAGTGACGTTGTTTTTTGTCCATTGAATTTAATTTCCAGAAGTTGTGCTGAATTCTGTTAGCATTCATTCTTAATACAAAAGTCAAGAAAAAATCCGTGTAACCATATGCCTTCTTGCCATGCAAATTTGTCGAAATTTAAATTTGAGAAAAAGGACAATTTTGCAGAAATTAGTAGCTCTTCTACCATTTCTAAGCGGTAGAATTTTGCAACTTATAATTTTGTACCCTTAATGTGCGATAATTCAAGTCATTTGCAGCAACTGAAGCGGATTGTAGGGAATAAACAAAATGTTAGACGTTGGAAAATATATCTAGACGAAATCTTTCCAGAAGGATTAAATCACATTCATGAGGTGGGAGGTCGGTTGGCGAATATGATAGTTGGCGTGTATATACTCTGTTCTTAAGGAAAGTTTTTCAAGTTGTAGTTAAAAATGGGCAAACCTGCATGCCTCTCCAGACACTTAATTAATTAATTCACATAGTTTTGAACCGGTACTCTAGTTTACTCTGTATGGTACCCTGAGTAACATTAAATATCTTGATCCTTAACCAGAAAATTATGCCGTAGATGTTGGCAATGGCCAATGTTAGTACATAAATTGTAGAATTATTGTCTTGCAATTCAGTTACTGTGCCCGAAACTGCTGTAGTGGCTCTATACAACTTTCAATAAATATAAGTCTAAAATAAACATGTGCTGTCTGCGTGCAAGTGGAAATAAAGCACTCAAGGCATATAGGCACTCAAGCCAAATGCCACACGAAAGTACCAATGTAAAGAAGCAACGTAACTGCAGCTATCGTGGGCATTTAAAATCATAAATATCTCAATTTCTCTTAATTAGCAGAGCACTTAAAATGAATTGATAGGTATTCATCGAACGTACACAAAAATTAGATGATAGTACAATATATTTTTTCACAATGGGGAAAACTTCAAATTTATTGGTCTTATACAAAGACAATTGTATAAGGATATAAATACCGTTTTCGGCGTTCGTAAGCTCTTAACTAAAAAGATTAACGTTTTTTTTTCATAAAACATAGTAAAATTGACGACATAACTTTCTTTTAAAAATGCGAAAATTTGTAAACTGACTACACCATCACCTAACATTATTTTGCGTTGGTGCAAAATTGTGAGTAGTGCCAGTGAGTCGCTACATTCTTGATAAAATGCTCTGGCACTTCCTAAATGCATGGTTTGCAGGCAACC
Source organism: Philornis downsi (assembly GCA_019455685.1). Lineage (NCBI taxonomy): Eukaryota > Metazoa > Arthropoda > Insecta > Diptera > Muscidae > Philornis > Philornis downsi. The sequence continues at coordinate 2,483,993 of JAHXMU010026709.1, forward strand.
CAGCAAAACTTTCGATTACAAAGAACCAATTGCAGAAAGTCTTATAGTGGTAAATAACAGGTTATACTTTCGGTTCTATAATCGACTATTTTTGTTCGAGCTTGCCCCAAACCCAACCTATTATATGAAGCAAAAGTAGAACATGAACATACCATATAGCAGTTATTGGTCATATTTCATATTCTAACAAATTAGTCCAGTAAAGAGAGTTAGCCTCAATTGGATATTACAAGACCATTTTACGGAGTTTTTGTGTTGGGTGATCCCCCAATGTCTTCTTTTTTTATAGTTCCATGAAAACAGGGAACATCAGTAATGTAGTTAAACTAAATTCGCTCTTATAATTAAACTAGATTCGTAGCTACAACCATCAATAATTAGGGGAAAACATTTGGATAGAAACTGTATTAACAGTAGATGCGAATATACATCGTTAGACAAAGCAAAGACACCCTTAGCATGTTACAAATTTTGTAAGATATTTTCACTTCAGATAAAAATTTTTGTGTTCCACGGAACATGTTCTACAACAAGTTATGTGTAATCGATCGTTACTTAAGAAATTGGTCTTGAATGTATGACAGTTACAAATAGATCTAACAAATTTTGGTAGTAAGTTATACGGAATTTAGTGCAATTGAATGGGAAGATACGAGTCTAGGAATATGTGGGTAAAATCATATAATTTGTATGGCAGTTAACAGTGAATTATCCGGTTGATTTTTAAAATTTTGCGAAGCGTTATGGTCCAATAAAGTACAATTGAAGTAACTGCAGTACAAGTATTAGGGATCACTGTGAACACAAAAAATATGATAAGTTGGCCAATTTGTATGGGAGGTTACAGAAGGAGCATAGCAATGCCTTGCGTTTCCATTTCTAGAATTTACTTTCCCAAACGTACTCGTATAACCAGTGCCAAGTTTGACTAAATTCAGTACAACTACTGGAAGGATAGGAACTAGAAGAGATGTGGTAATGATTAATATTTATACTCGTATATATATGTATACATATAAAATGCTAAATATAAAGGCTAAATATCACTCTCTTTGCCCAGTTTTGATACGTTTAGTAAGTATTTGCGAGCCTGTCGTTTACACCAGCCAGCCAGAGAGACGGACATAACTCAATCGATTTAAAAAATTTTGAAATGCATTTGGTAAAAAAATCCTTGGTGCATTAAACGCTTCCTTCCGGGTATTACATTTTCGACTGTATCAGATGATATTATATATACCCTTATTCCTTCGTGCGAACGTATATAAAAATTCAATTTCGAAGCTTCTATCAAGATTCTAGTTTCAAGAATTTTCACAAATATTTACCGCATTTATCGTGTCTTTTGCCTATCATCTAGTCAGTTAGCTATCCAGCCAGACAGACGGACATCGATCAGTCGACGAAAAAGATCAAATGGTGTACATACACCATCTTTCTGTCGGGCGAAGGTATGAAAAGCGTGACTGTCCATATTCACTCAAACTGAATCCAATTGCAGTCTGATCTTAATATATACAATAGTATATAGGTGATATGTAACCACAAGAATTTCATACTCTTTCATGAAATAATAATTATATGGCCTTTTTAACTAACTTCTTGGACAAATGTTACGAAGAATTTAAATCTTGCAAGCCGACCAAAACCAGGAAAATGAGTAGCGCATCTTCATGAAATAATGTCTTATTGCAAACAAATCCAAAATCTTAAATAAACTACGACGGCACAGGTTTCGTAAAGTAAAATCTGGGAATAAAAACGGAGCACATCGATTTTTCGACATCTAATAAATTTTCTAATTTTGGAACGATCGGCTGCAGTGTCAAAATTTTTGTCCATTATATCATTTTGCGATTCTTCAAAATATAAAAGAAGAATCGATCAATTAACAACGGATTTTCTGGTACCTCCTGTACAAATTGATTTACGGATTTATGGAATCTCAAATTCGTAGCTTGAAGCTTGTTTGCATTGTGTTACAATGCTAGTAAAGTGATACAAATTACATTCTTTAACTTGTATAAACCTACAGTATCCTGCAGTAACCGTTTAGTACTGCGAATGAAAATGGACTGCACGGTTAAGCCCCTTAGCAAAAATCGTTGGCCTTCTGCATTTCCCAAGCAAAGTACTCCAGAAAGTTACAGTTTACTTTTTTCATTGACCTTTAACTCAGAGTATTTTCTATATTACATAAGATGTATGCAAGTCAGTTCACTTGACTTAAATTTCTCACAGTCAGTTACTCCAATCTGTAGATTGCAAAAATTTAGATTTGTCTTCATTATATTAGTTTTTAATGTTTAGAAAAGCACCTTCCATACAAAAGACAAATTTAACCAGTTCATTCTTAGATTCATATATTTTATTCAGTCGCAGTAAATATAGTCTCTAATTTGCATCTAATAATCTCCAGTAATGTAATTCTCGAATTCGCACACAAGATACAATTTTAAACTTTGTTCAAATTATTGCTTTTATTTCTTTTACTCACCTACACAAAATTCAGCCAAACTTGGTTCACTCTCTAAGCATACAGTAAACCAGTATTTGAGAATGCAAATGATTAACATTAAAGCAACTCTTCTGAAAGCCCGACTGTCACAAATCTAAATCTTCATTCTCATTTCGTAGTTATATGACTGCAGTATCCTAGATTTATGTCTGTTACATTAATTTACAATGCTTGGATAAAATAGAGAAAAATCGTCTAAGTAGTCAACCCCCTTCTGCCTTCTTAGTACAACTGAAATCAGTCAAATTAACCACTCAACATGTGCTTTATAAATTTACCACTGCTGGTATCTTTACTTCGTGGACTGCAAATAAAACAAATATCTGTGAATTATATTGCGTTATATTACTTGGTAAAATTTGAAAAAAATCGTCCGATAAACCTCATCGTTTCTGATACTACCCATATTAATTGTCTAGTCTGACAAATACATTTCTAATTTCTCATCACACTTTCAATTGCACTAAATTTATTGTATTTTATAACGCATCAGGCGCTTAGTGTTTTGCAAATTAAAGTTGATTGTATTGCTTCACCATTTAGGCTACCATACACAGAAATTGGCCAGTTTGCGAAGCGATAGTTAACCATCACCATAATATTGAATCGGATTATGCTAAAAGTTATAATTTCGTGACAAAAACGGTGCTCCCTTTTGGAAACTTTACATTTTGCACAAACACAAAAAGACTTTGGTGATTTTATATTTAAATCAGTTCATCTGCCTTTTATTAGTCTTTTTTTTATTTCTTCGCACGGAGGGACATACCACTTGATAAGAAAAAAATATGACCCCAGTGTCAAGTAGCTTCATAGTTTTTTAAACCAATTAGACATGTCCTTTTTTATTTCTTCGCATAACAATTGTTGGCAATAAGCAATGTCTGTCATTCTAGCTGGCTGGTAGACACGATAACTGGCGTAAATATTTAGGATACTTCTTAAACTTACCACAGCATATTTACCCATATACCCAGAACGGGACAAATTAACGGATTTATCTAAACTCAATCAATCTTCTGTAATTTCTATTCTGCTTACCCAAAATCCGATTTTTGCCTAGATTCCGATTTTTTCAGAGGTCCAAATTTATGTCGCTTGTTTGGACATAATAATTCTTGGTAAAATCTAAAATATCACTCATTTATACAAACCATGTCATATCATCGGTCGCCATACTGCTTCTGGTAATTCCTATCCAAATGTCCGAATTATTCTACATACACGTGAACGGCGACACCAAATTCAATTAAACTTTCTGCATGCTATGTGAAAAATCAACGATTAATCGAGCCGAATCTGGTACCTCCCATAAAATAACCTATTTAACCCAATCTTCTGTACAGCCACACCAAATTCTGTCAAATTTGTAACGCTTTAAGGGTTTGCTATGATAGCGTTCGCATTGCCACACCGCTTTGTACCTGTATGTTTACTGATTTACCGAAATTCTATTTTTTGCCCTGTAACTCCTAATTTGCGTACTTAAGCGATATAAAATGTTAATCATTGTTTTGCTTTATAGTCTCCAGCTAAAGTGGAGAAATATCGATTTAGCTAATATACTCTTAGTTTCATATTTTTCCAACAGCCGTATTTACTGCACGTCATGCTTTTAATAAACTTAGTTCTAAAAAAGAAAATTGGAATGTAGGACGTTCCCATTCTAATGCCTCCCATGCAAATTGACCGATGTAGTGAAATTTAATTTCGCCTCTGTAAAGCCTATTGCGAATTCATGCCTTTCGTTCGATTGCATTAAATACAATATTGTACATTTATTCAGATCGTGAGCACTTTCTGTCACTGCACACAATTTGCGCCAATGCAAAAAGACATTAGATGAAGGTATATGTAAATCAGTTCACCTGACTGAAACTTCTGCATTAGTTTTCTGCTACCTCCATTCATCTCTCTGGATACGGACACTTCTTTTCTACACTGCAGTCTCTAAAATTAAGTATTCTCACCTGGCCATATAAACCCGGATGATGCGTTTCCGGCCTCCAAGTTTCAGATTTTTTTTAAAGGAAATCCTTATTTCCATTCGTGTACAATTATTACACTATTATTCAAAAACACCGCCTGTTTAGTTGCTACACCATGACAGTTATATACATTCAATGTTTTAAATTTCAAAATTTTAACTGTTTAAATATTCGTATACGAATGTATAACAACATGTACATATTAAACATTACTTACTTTATGGTTTGCAATGGAAAGTGTAATATCGTATACGAGCATATTCTGCATGCAGTTGAATACTATGTTGATTTAACAGCCACGCTTAAAAATAATTTTGCATAATTGTATGTGATATCAGATGGTAGCCCCTTCGTATGGTTATTGTTGCATACAACATTAGTATGCGACAATAACTGTATACGAGTCTTTTCTAGGGTCTGCAAATAAGAAAAATATTTGAAATTTACGGAATCCCCGAGGAAATACACGTTACACGGTTGCTATGCGTAAATATTTATTAAAGAATTACCGTAAAGCCGCAAAAATTCCAAAGTAATATCATATCATCATAACAGTCTCATATAGCAAATGAAATTTCAAAGATTTGTTATGGTTTTTCATGAAAGCCAACAAGGTTGCTGGTAGTACAGTTCAGGCTGAACCGAATCAGTAATTTCTGCATCGAAGCAATAAAAATATGACATAAGGATACGTCCTTAGACACAACAACATACTCGTTCTTTTGTATGAAATTTAAACATATAACCAAACTCTCAGAAACTACAATATTCGTTAAGTTTCATGTAATTAAATACATATGTTAATAGTTTTCAGTCAAGGTGCTGCTGTAAAAGTAAACAACGAAAACCTTAGATAATTCAATGTAAGGGAATGTCGCCGACTCGAGAAAATAGTTTTGATTTGTTTTAGTTTGTGGAATCTAAATCAAAAATGTACAAATCAAATTGTACTGAATTTTGTCAATGCAAAACGAAACAACAAATAATTTTGATTTCAATTAAAAACAATGTTGATGTTGATTCAGTCTATGATGCCTTTTGTTAGTACTTCATTTAAAATTTTTCAATGTAAAACAAATCCAGACAATATTTTTAAGTAACTGTAAAAATTTTTGACAATCTGATATAGTAAATTCGGAAAACGAGGCATTTTTACCTTTCGCAGTTCAGTGCCAGGTTTCAATATCTGCCAAGAAATGAAACAACATATGGTTTCATCCTTATTCAGACTAAGAAACGAAACTGCATAAAACTATATTTTCCTTTCACGTTCCGGAATGAAAATACGTTTTATTATATTTCAATAGAGAAATAGGATCAATGTAGGTATCTAATTAGGTATAAAACGAATGAGTCAGAAACAAAATTCAAATTTTCTTTAAAAACATTTACTGTACTAAAACCGAAACAAAATTAAATTTTCATGAAGATGCCTACACACTATGTGATATTTGAAGTGTACCCAATATCAGAGATAAAAAGTGTTTACAAAAATTGGATATTTTTGATTAAGATATTGAAATTTTTATACCTTTACTCCAGTTGATACGGCAAAAACAAAAAAAAATGATATATGCAGGAAAAAACATTATAGCTGCCGAGTATTTTCTGACCAAATCTATTCACCCATCTCTTTACAAGTGGTACAAGCTTTTCACAGAAGGTCGACAATATGTGAATGACAACGTTCGCTCTGGACGTCCCAGCACCTCAACAACAGATGAAAATGTTGAGAAAGTGAAGAAAACTGTTTTGGAGAATCATCGAATCACAATTAGAGAAGTTGCTGAGGATGTCGGCATAACGGTTGGCTTGAAGCGTGTGGCAGCGGAGTTCGTTCCAAAATTGCTTAATTTTGACCAAAAACAACGTCGCATGAGCATCGCTCAAGAATTGTTGAATGACGTCAACGATGATCAAGATTTGCTTAAAAGGGTCATAACTGGTGACGAATCATGGGTCCCAATGGAAGAATCCAGGAGAGCCAAGACCAAAAAAAGCACACCAAATTCGATCAAATGTTGAGGCTTTGCTCATACGGATTAATCATTTAATTTAAAACGGTTCGTGGCTTGGCCATTTCAGCAAACTGTTTTCGAGTTTTCTGTTAATCGATTGATAAAAATCCACTAAAATTTGTTTCATTCTAAGATTACTGTTGTCTGAATCTGCAGTCTAACAGAATTTAAATAATTATTTAACACATGTGTCAGAAAGATTGCTTGAAAAGGATTTCAATATGTTCCGAATAATTTTATGAATGTAAAAACTGGCAGCGCGGAAGTATATTTCGCTATATATATATATTAAGTTGATTGTTTTCCAATGGATGTGACATGCACAGAATAGACACATATGTATGAAATGTATAAAATTTTGTAAATTTGAGTTGATTTTTATAAAAAAAAAGGCAAAGGGGCAAACGAGTGCAGAATATGTATACAATCTAATCTGGAACTGCACATAATTGCCGTCAAAGAGCTTTGGAAAACTGTGGTTTTAAAGGGTAGATAATTGTGGTAATTGATATAGTGAACAATTATTTAAAATGTGTTTTCCTCACCATTCTTAAACAAATATTACGTTTGAGTAGTCAGCTTTTATTCACAAAATATTCTGATGCCGAAATTTGTGATAGACAATGATGTACTAATAAATACAGATGATATTTGGTATCGTTTTTGGAATGCTTTTTCTAAATGATTGTTTGTGTTTTTTTCAATCAAGGTTATTCCTTATATCTAAATTTGCTGCTGTATTTCTCCAAATAAGTTGGATTTGTGGGTACTGATTTTGATTGGCTTCAACATGGTATCGTCTGTAGCCTGTTTCCACAAAACAAATCACTCCATTCATTAAGCAAACAAAAATCTATTTGCGTTCTCCTTTTTTTAAAGATTCCTTGTCTTGGTTTTGCTCAGATGTTTCAAGTTTGAACTTGTTTTTAGATATCATTCGAGTATGCCGTACAAGTATCAGATGAAAAAACATAATTTTTTATTATTTCAGTTAGACAAGTATCATTTTTAACGTTAGTAAGTAAGGACGAACCAAAGCGCAACGTTTAATACACGCGACTATGGTCCGCATGATCCCGGGTTCAACTCCGCTTAAAGCCACCTATCATAATTCAAGTGGTCATTACATCGATGTGTCTGACGAATACACCGAGTAGTCGAATAATTTACAAGTCTTGTAAATGATTCTCAAAATGTGACGTTCGGAATTGTCGTTAAGCTGTGGGTCCCGTTGAGTGAGTCTAAAAAGACAATGCGTGTAAGACTACTGAATGTGAGAAGCTCTTCCATGTCTCATTCATAAGATGGAAGGGAATTTTTTTTTTCGACTGTGGACGAATAATTAATAAATTAATTCTTTACCCTTATTTAGTCCTCGGAATACTGCACAAATAAAATTACATGTTTAATATACGTATAATGAGTAATAACAATTCAAAAACATTTCAAATGCATTATCAGTCAACTAAAAAGCTGTGCAAGGTCTAAAAATCTGCATATGATTCCAGAAAAAAGACAGTCTATCGGTTTCAATTTTGAATAATCTTGTAGTAGAAGCGATAGAGACATGAAACTCCAAAAAATTGACCTGAATTAATGTATGAATAAAGTGTTCATTTTAGAAACTCTTTTTTTTTATAATGATCGATTTTTGCAAAAGGTGTTCAGTTAAGCAATCAATACAGTCAATATCTGATGTGTAGTAAACTATACTGAATTCAGTGCAATTAAACCTAAGTTATGAACCAAGAGATGTAATGGTTATATTAGGAAATTTGCCTAGTAGATGCAAGAAAGAACGTGGTTATGTGGTCTATTTTTTTCTCAAATTTTGCGCTAGATTGTAAGATAATGCAATTCACAGCAATTTCAGTTAAATTACTAATTAAGGATGACAGTGGAAATTAAATTTTGTGTATAAAAGGTGCCAGAATAGCTTCGACATCTTTAATCGTAAGGCAGAGTTTATTAAACGCACGATGTGTGCCAAGTTTTATTGAATTCAGTGCAGCTGCTTAAAAGATACGAATCTAAGACCACATAAGAAGTACCAGAAGAGGCAATGCTTGCCAGGCACTATAAATATAAATAAATATGTTGAACAGAAATCTCTATTAATAGAGTTTTATAATTGGAAAAGGGGAAAGTTTGAATTTTGGAAAATCGGTCATTTTTTACGGAAAGATTCAATAAGGGCTTGATAATGAGATTAATTTTTATTATCAGACTCTACATTAATAAACGCTTAATGCCTGCCAAATTTGTTAAAATTTATCGCATCTATATATTACAAATCCAATAACACATAGGCGAATTGGCGTCACTGCTCAGATTCCAAACAAAAAATATCCTTGTGAAAGAAAAGTGGGAATATGGGAATTTCTAATATAGCATTCCCTATAAATAAACATTGGAAAATATACGCCAGCACAAAGAAAAACAATGTATTAATAATAAATACATATATTGTTTTATTATGAAGTGAAAATTTGTTTTAAATTATGTTTCATCACATGCGTTTGTGGATATCGAAAGCTTTTATGTAATATTGAAATATAATTTGTTCAATTTGCTTTTATTTATGATTATGAAATGTATATACTCGTATGTATATGGTTGAAATCAAATCAAGTGTTCCACTCACAGCTCGGGGTTGCCTTTTCAGCAGACAAATATTAAATCAACTTTTTAAAAAAAATGATGATTAAACTTTTGTTTTCAAGCTGAATGCAATTAATATAATTTGGTTCTATGTGATGTTGGTCGGCGCTACAACTTTTGTAAATATACATCAAATCTCTTTATCAGATTGCAGCTGAGGATTGCAAATCCTCCGATCCTTTCTTCAACTTCCCACAATGCTTTGCAGAACTGGAATCAATTCGGCCGATTAGCCTCCTATAGAAATGATCCATTTATCTGATATATTCTTCAGCTATCTTTTATTCGGGTCTATTAAATATTGTCAAATTTGGGGCATGTTAGGCAAAATCTGGACATAAAAGTAGTCTCGCCTCTTCTGGTGCTCCCATACAAATTGAACGATTTTCTAAAATTTAGGTTTTTCTTTATGATTTTTAATTTTCAGACTGCGGGAAAACGATTTCTTGTTCATTTTATTAATTTATAGGAAAAAAGCTGGCCGATAGCTCCTCCAATACGAATGAATAATTTCCCCCATATATTATTAGGTTCATATCCCTATATTTCAATTAAGCTATAAGCTTGAATTAACATAAAAGCAAAAGTTTCAATACACAGGCCGACCTAAACGTAAACAATTGAAAGAAAAAAATTATATTTCGATAAGTCGGCCAGTTTATATGGGAAGTACCAGAAGTACAAAGGCAACGCAGTTAATTTGCATTCCCAGGCTCAAGTGTACGAAATGCTTGAAGTGCCCAATGTTTAACAAGAATTCAGAGCAGTTAGGATGGAAAATATGAAAACACTAGTAACACGCCCAAATCGGTTACTTGCATTGCAGAAACCAGAAAAATGATATCCGTGTAAGTTTACTGAATATATAAAGCTCTTCTGTATCTAATTTGCGGGATGCAAGGAAATTTGTTTTTTTTGCACAATAACGTGGTTTCAGTCACTGCAGCCCTCCAATTAGAAGCAACTTGGACGAGACTGAATTGTGGAAAATTTGTAAATATGTAGGAGAGGTATCAAAAGAAAAGCACCGATATTTCCCACTTTGAATCCGCCGGTACGATATAGAAACATATTAGAGACTATGCCAAGTTATAAGAAGTTGTATTAAGACTGGCGGGCATATCTCAAATGCGTCTATTTGAAATATATCTGTTGCACTAAATTTTTCATCCCGTGCATTACCAAATGACATTTATTTTTACATATTGAGGTGAGGCTGTAAAAGTCATTTTGTAATTTTTTGGTTAAATCACACTTTCTGGTTTGGAAGATGATAATTTTTACACGGTTGTAAGCTTCTGAAGCCAGTAACGAACTATGTTTCGAATTATTTTCAAAATGAGTTTAAGCAAACAAAATTAATCATCATTATTTGTTATAACTAATGTCCAACAATGCTCCTTTTCAACTTAGCCACTATTAATACCAAATTGTTGTTACAATCCTACAATACTATTAGCTCTTTATGTGTCAAAGTTGCTGAAATCCGACAGCATTTCGCCACGCCAAGTGAACAGGCGCCGTAAGATATAAGTAGACCACAGTGGAGAGTGCATCAACTTATCGTCAGATTATTATGCATGTTAATTGCTCCTTCCCGCACATATATATTTGCAAGTATATCATTTCCTACCGCATTGGGCATTCTTAAATTGTTGTTGATAGGATTAAATTGTGACACAGGGTGTCTCAAAATTGGCTTAGTTTACTGCTGAATGCAATGAATTCGAGAAGCCCGGCCCTTGGGTATTTAGCGTTTCTTTGGAGCAGGCCGCTTAAAATTAGAGCGTAAAAGGTTGTGCAACATTCGATGTTTTCGCCAAGCATTCCTCTCATTCGAAAATGGTTCACCAATTTTTAAGCGATCGGCACAACACTGAAAGAAACAAAATCCGGGATGTCAAGGTAAGAAATGCGAATTGTGTTAATCAGTCTATTCATGACTGTCTGAACTTTATAGTCATAGACCATCATTACACCTCATTTTGCACAATACCCTGAAAATTTGAAAATTTGAAAATTTCAATTAAAGCTCCCAAGATGGCAATTAAACGTTGGCTCCGTAAAGCATATTATTGATTCCGAAACACAGGCATAAGAAATGTCTTCATTCACCTAAAGTGACTTTATGAGCTACGATACTGTTACGAGGAATTATCGGCCCTTACAAATGAGCATTAAAGGGAAAGTGCGGTTACAGTAAATTCGGAGAATTATGACAAGGTGTTTAACAACTTATTGTTGTTTGAATTGCAAAATTTTCCCGGCTACAACCATAGACACATACGTCTCTGTCATGAGTACGAGAAATTTTCCGTGACAAATTGATCTCCAGTAAAGGTGACACAAATTGGCTGCCACGCAGTCCTTAATTAACCCATGTGCACTTTTGCCTGTGGGGTTATTCTAAATGTAAAATTTACCTCAATAAACTACCTTCCCTGGAACATTTGAAAGAAAATGTCCGTAACGTAATGGCAGTCATTACAGAGACTACTCGCTATAGAAAATGTAATGTAATGTGTGTAAAATTTCGCAAGAAATTTTGCTGTTCCATGAAAGAGTGAATATTATTTTTAAGAAATAAATTATCAAAATGTGTACTTTTAAAATTAATACATATATTATTGAGAAACGGCACACTTTTCTTAATCGATCCTCTAAATACAAACTTTTTTTTAGAAACTCCTTATACAAGGTTAAGTGCAAAAAAAAAAAAAAAATACAAAAAAAATTCTAGCGGATAAGGTGACTGGAACCTTTGACACAAATTAATATATTTTGCACATTTTTTTTAGATTTATTTCATTAATTTTATAGTACTTTAGTTCAAAGGGTTAGTTGATGAGAAACCAGCGACTTGCTCCTTCATTGACAGTGCGAGCAAGTTTTTTTCCACTGGCCGAAATTGCTCGGTTTCGAATTTGTACTTTATACCCTCTGCGAAATTTCAAATTTGAAAGGACTCCACCAATGCGATAATTACGGTGATTCCACAAAACACGCAAACGGGTGTATTTTTATTGGCAGGGATTTTTGCGAATGTGTATTTTTATATATTTTATGAGGTTCCGGAATAATATTTCAAATTGTTGGATATAGAATGACAAAAGGACTTTATGCGCCACACTGGTGGGTGAACTGAGTGACTCGTATGTGTCTAAAGTTTTGAAAACTGAATCAACCAAATAATCGAAGGAAGGAAACATCTGTAAATTATTTATGGTAATTCCAAGACCAAAGACATGTGATGGTAAGCCATTAACGCATTAAACTGAGGAAAAGTGACATTACATTGGAACACAGAATAATAACTGCCGCCATAATAAGTAATAAATTTGTGGAACAAAATTTTAAAGATGTTAATTTTTGTAAAGGTAGCGTTTCAGTTCATGCATTTCGCTCGGTTCTGAATTTGACGCTGACAGTATTGCGCAAAATTTCAGTCTTCTATCTCCACCGGTTCGAATTCTATTCAGCAGTAGGTATATGCATACAGGATTGCCCATATTCGACGAACCCATGTTTTTAAAAAAAAAATAAAGAAAAAAATAAAAATTTGGCGGTTGGCA
>JAHXMU010026709.1:2497149-2510063 GCA_019455685.1 Philornis downsi
GCGTTGCCAGATGGGTCCGTCGAATATGGGCAACCCTGTATACCTACCTACCGGTCAGATACATACATATTTTATGAGATCTTAGGTCAATGTTTTTAATTATTACAATGAACGACAAGGGTACACTCCCTCGTCCTACGGTAGTGGGTGTACTAACTCATATGTGCCGAAATCACAACTGTTGAAAACTGAATCACACATACAATCTAGTAAAGGAAATATATGTAAACAGTTTACGAAAACTCAAAGAATAAAGATATGTGATGTTAAGCCATTAATGCATTGAACTGAGGAAAAGTGTTGCACTTAAGTAGACATTACAATGGAATACACAACTATGACCTTTGTCATTAACTATTCTCCCGAATGAAAAATGTTATACTTGTCCTTGTCAAGTGGATATGCGTGCGTTGGGTTGTTGTAACCATGAGATTTACTACTGAATGAGAACTACTTAAAGAGTTCGTGTTAGCTCTTATAATTCCCCATCAAGTTCCACAAAGGACTATAAATTAAGCCTCAGCATACAATACAGCTGAATGGAGACAAACACACACGTCTTTGGGAGGATGAAATTGTGTTGAACATTTAAAGAGACTCGTACCAATTTAATCCTAATAGTCACACTAATGACAAGAAACAGGAGGGAGTAAGAACAAACAACGAGGAAAAGTGTCCTTAACTGTCATGATGAACAGATAGACATTTTAACTCAGGCGAAGGAACACAAACAAATCATTCTATTCATTAGGGAAAACAGTTTCTGTTGCTTAATGTGCGTTGTCCGATGTGCAGTTCTTTTACAAACATAATTAGATGCTGATGTATCTGAAGAAAGTTGCCATCTCGGTTTCTTTTTTCCTGCTGTAATGCGTAATTAAACTAATGCTATATTTTTTTCCTTTCAGAATTCCAACGAGATTAACACTTGTGGTTAGTATTGCTTGGCAAACTATCGTGGACAAGTAAAATGTTGCACAATCAATGAAAATGGATGGAATTTCTTACAAAAATAATAATTAAAAAAACTGTTGTATTCGGAGTGAAAACTAACCACAGGCTGTTCACAAAATATATTTCCATACCATTTCATCACCAATTTTTACCGACTGCCCGTCTTTTTCTGTTGTTCCGAAAAAAAGCTGTACTAAAACACCGATTTTTGGTAAATCGGCCAATTTATATTTGTGGTAACCTAAGGGGGGTTGACAGTGCAATCTATTTTCATTTGCAGTACTAAATGACTGATGCGGGCTCAATTATACCTAATATAGTGTAATTGAATGAAAAATACGAATCTCGGAATACATAAGTTAAATCAGGTACCTGGCGATTTTTCACATTTTACTCATAATCATGACTTAATATAATTGACGAGAATCTAAATAGTTTTTAGGTACAAAGTAGGGATTACAGATGAAAATCAAATTTCCGTAAACAGGTCAATTTGTTATCTCAAAACCAAACGCATTTTCAAACGTGTAATACATAACAAAATAAGCTAAATTTGGTCTATCCGGTTGAAATTTATGGAAGTAAAAATATATGGCTTAAATCGGTCTTTGGTGTGGAAAGTATCAGAAGGGGTGTGATTACTGGACCGATTTTCCCCCCATATTGGTGGGAATTGTAAAACAATGTAATGAGCAAATATCTAGTTTGCTACAGACGGCTAATTAGAAATTACAGAATATGGACTGACTTTCGAAAAATCTGTCTACTTTTTATGCGCTCCGTTTCTATTCTGCAACCCACCTTTGGTAGACGCTCAATTTGTATCTAATTTGATTAAGTTTAGTCCAAACGAATGAAAGATGTGAAGCCCAAAATGTATGGGTTAAATTGGTAATCATATAACTGACGTCAGTACGAGAGGTACCAGAAGAGTCGATCGGTCGATTTTACAAATTTTACCACAAATTTTAAAACAATGCAATGACAATAATTTGGATTACGGCAGATTATTGATGGACCGATGAAGCACTTTAACAATTATCATGTCCACCTGCCAGGCAGATAGGCGGACATCACCCAACCGGCTTAAAAAGCTATAAAACACATTTGACCAAAAGATACCTGATACTTTCAATGTTTCTTTCTGTGTTTTGCAAATTTGCCGGTTGAAGGAATAAAAACTAAAACTGTTTTAAAGTCAGTGTCAGTGGAGAACGCAACAGAAATATAATTTTGTGGCATGAATTAAACGCTGAACGATATGTGGTTTTGACAAGATGGGGGAACATGTCATCGTGTGATACATTTAGATGTAGATTAGGAGCAGGGAATCGTTAGGTGAATACTTTATTGTGTGTTTTTGACTACGCAGCGTAACATCTAGAATTAGATACTAAACATTTTATATCGTATTTCGTAGAGCTGGACAATATCACTATGCGTACATGGATGATGAGTAAGATATCAACGATGTTAATACCGATTAGGAAGTTAGTCAAAATCTCTTTAGTTAGTATACTCGTATATTAAAATGCAAAATGATATCTACCGATTATTGGAATTTTGCACAAGTGCGGATAGTGATATAATTTCCAAATCGTAGCCTATATATCACTGACACTTGGATGTTTCGGGTATTTACTCATCAATATTTTATTAAGTGGGCTGAGAATTGTTGAAGTAGTTCAATCTTTTGAATGCTCTATTTCCTGCAACTCAGGAAAAACGATATTTTTTTAATAATATCAAGCAATAACATTTTCCTTAATTATTCCTTGCATTTAGAATACAATCATCTTAAGTAATCCACTACACTCCACTTAATACTGATATTAGAGAATGCAATCTCACTGTCAGTTTCCTTTTCTGGGAAATCGAGAAAAAATGTGATTTGCGCATGTCCTGAACATTTCTGCAAATATTAGAAATACGCTTATAATGCATAGCAATTAATTAGGTAGTGAAAATGCCTATTAAAAAGGGCAAAATTTTTTATGAATTGCAAATATTATCGCAAGGCGCAGGACACAAAATGTTTTTCTTGTTTTGAAAATTATAACCGTACCCTAATCCAAAACACAAAAATAAATGAATAAAATTTTGAAAGTATTAAGTGATAATTTATGAATTACAATTTAATATTTCTGAAAAATAAATGTTGTTGAAAAAATTATTAATATTATTGCAATTGCAGAGAAAAGTTGCAAACAAGAATTACAATTCTTAGTTAAAATTTCGAAATTTTTAAAATACAATTAGCAATTAGTATAACCAGATTTGTGGAACACAATTCCATTAAGTACAGGGTGGCCCAGAATGAACAAAGTGGTGTGAATTCCTTATAACTTTTTTATTATAATATTTTTTTCTTTTCTTTTTAGCATTTTGTAAAGAAAACTTGGAGAATTTATAATGGAGCAATACACAACTGAACAACGTGCCCAAATCATTGAAATTTACTTTGTAAATCAACGGTCCATTGTGTTGACTCAGCGTGCGTACCGTCGTCAATTTAATGTGCGGGTTGCACCCTCTCAGTCAACAATAAACCGTCTTGTTGCAAATTTTCGAAAACAAGGAGCAGTAAGGAACCTTCCTGCTGCAGCGAATTTTGCATGTCATAAGAATGTTTCCATACAAAATTCAAATTGTCCAAGAATTGAAACCGACAGATTACTAGCAACGACTTGACTATGCAATTTATTTCCAGCAAAAAGCACAAGAGAATCTTAATTTTATTCATAACTTAGTTATGAGTGACGAAGCCTATTTCCAATTAAATGGGTTCGTTAACAAGCGAAACTGTAGGATATGGGCTACGGAAAACCCGAGAGTACTTCATCAACGACAATTACACCCAGTTAAGTGTACTGTTTGGTGCGGTGTTTCTTCAGAAAGGATCATTGGCCCATATTTTTTTGAAAATGAACGAGGTGTTGCCATTTCCATCAATGCTGATCGATATCGGGCCATGTTGGAAAATTTTGTAAGGCCAGCCGTGGAAAACCATCCGCAAATATGGTTCTAACAGTATGGAGCCACAGCGCACACTGCGAGGGCCACAATGGCTCTTTTACGCGACATATTGGGTGAAAGAATAATTTCGCGTACAAGCAATTTTAATTGGCCTCCGCGCTCCCCGGATTTAACCGCTCCAGACTTTTTCCTTTGGGGGTATTTAAAAGGGAAAGTTTATGTTAATTAGTCCAGGACTATTGACGAATTAAAATCCAATATTCGAGACGAAATTAACAACATAACACCGGAAATTTTGCGAAAGGCCATGGAAAATGTGTTGGAAAGAGCACATTTGTGCGAAGCAGAAAATGGCCACCACTTGCGGGATATCATTTTTGATTACTAATCTAAAAATATTCCCCATAAATTTACTGTATTTAAAAAAAAAATTAAAAAAATATGTCTTAAATAAAAAGTTATAAGCAATTCACACCACTTCGGTCATTTTGGGCCACCCTGTAGTTGGTCTAAACAATTCTCTAGCCAGAAACCTTAATAAAGTATTAAAGGGAATTTAATTCGTCATATCAAATTCAAGCAAACATGCAATCGTTTACTAGGATTTCATTTTGTACTTTGCTACCAAAACAGATTCCCTTCTGCCGCCAATTTTATGTAATATAACTTTATAAAAACTCAGGAAACATAATCGATTAAAACAAAATCAACGTACAGGTATATTTTTTAACCAGAAATTTTATCAGGTAAACTGACTAACACAAAGTCAATTGGCGTAGTCAAGAGCTCGGAAGAGGCAGGAGGCTTTGAATTTAAGCGCAGTAAAGGAAGCCGTATAGCAACTTGATGTTTACCGTTCAGGGATTATAAAGAAACGATTGATTTTTGTTAAATCTCTTAATATTTATATGAGTTTTTTTAGGGGCCGCGGCTATTCATTCGCAGAAATAAGTTTGCTATAAACTGGATGTGTGCGAAATTGTACTGAATTTGGAGTGAATGAAGAAAGGTAAGAGTTTTTGAATAAATGCGTTAAATTAGGTAGTTGATGTAGATGGTGATAGAAGTGGCGCTGTTGGCAGATCGAATTTTTTAAATTCTACCAAGCATTACAATGCAGTGCACTGATAAAAATCCGCAATCTTCGAATTTGGGATTACATGTGGAAAAAAAGTTTCGATAAACCGTTCAGTTTATATGGGAAGTGCCAGAATGGGCAACGACGCGCTAAATTGAATGGAATTCATTGCGACTGCTTGAAAGATGAGAAACTACAAATTTATAGTTAAGTCGGTCAATTGTATCGGAAGCACCAGAAGGGTAAGGTTACTTTGTAGCTTTTTTTCTCAAATTTTACCGAGCATTACAAATCGATTTAATGGACAAAATCTAAGTTGCTGCAGAGGTGAGATGTATTTTCGGAAAATCGGACTATGTGTATAAGAGGTAACAGAAGTTAAAAGTCAGGCCATACTTTAGCAAACGTTTGACATGTAACGAACTCAAAGATTGAAATCTAAAAATGTGTGGGTTAGTTTGGTCATTTAAATGTCAGGTACCACAAAGAGCGTGGTTAACACGTTAATCTTTTTGCATATTGCTATGTACATATAATATAACAGTCAACGATTTAGGAGTTAAGAGGAAAAGTTGATTTTCGGTTGGTTTTTATGGAAGAACCAAAAAGTTATAGTCGATATTGTCCTTTTACAAAGCCCGCTTAGAGCTAACAGAATATAAAGCTAAGAAGTTTGAACAAGATTAACGGCAGTTATTGTGCCCACCAGCCAGCCAGAGCCAAGGACGTGTCTCACTCATGAAACAAATTTAGCCAAAACAAATTTTTTTGCTTTAAATGCTTTCTTCTTGGTGTTTAATTTATCAAATGATACATAACCAAATGCCGTCGGGTGGAGGTATAAAAAGGGCACCGCCTATAAACGAAAATGTTTATATATAGCTGTATATTGTTTGGTCAATCGAAAAATTGTAAACATCGTGCATATAAACATAAACATTATGGACCAATACGGTTTAAATCATCCAATAATCAGACAGGAAAAGAAAGGTGCAATAAGACCAGAAGACGGTGGGAGCCAACATAATGTGAATTATCTTAAATTTAGCTTATTAAGAAATTTTCGGTGGAACTCTGCATTATCTTGGTGAAACCATTCAATATTGAAGAAGCTTCTGTTTCAATGTAGTTCTTAAAAGAAAATTTCATTCAATACCCTTTAATAGACATCTTGACAGTAACAGTTAACTTATATGTATGCGGTAAACTTATCTCCAATATAATTATTATTAATACGATCAAATTTAAAGAAATCCCCTAACTGCCTAACGAAATACACTACCTTTTGTTGCAACTGATGCTGTCTAGAATATATAAATTAAAATTAACACAAGAGATTACTTTTAATAAATTATAATGAATATGTCTATTATATTTCCGACCGTCACTTTAATTTCAAATAACCACAAAAATCAGTCACTCGTTAGTTATAAAAAAATTATAAAATGAAATTTCTTATCAGTAGCTATGACTCTAATCAATCGTTTATGTTCAGCTATTGACCTTTGGCAGGATTGACAAAATGACTTTTATACCAAAAACATAAAATAGCCAACCGTAAACAACAAATGCAAAATTAAATTAATTTCTTCTTAACTATTGCTGCTCATTAATATAATGAAACGCAGTCGTGGCAGCTTTATTAACTTAATCTCTAATTTTTAGTTAGTAACGAAGAGTGGTTAAATGTATACAGTGTCGTTCACTTCATTAGGTTCAACATTTTGCCCACACAACTCCTGCACCTACTGAACCAAAAGGTTACATTATTACCGAATAAGTAAAACATAAAGTATAGAGACGCAATATGACGTCATTTCGGGAAGCTTTTACCAGAACTGTCATACGAGTACATTGAGTTGATAATAATAAAGGTAAAATGAGCCATATGCAAAAACGATAGATTTCTTTCAGATTGCTTTTAAGGTAAGGCACTAAGAGGCCTGGTTTCAATGGCCGCTGTTTGCCAAAGATAGCGCCAGCTGTAAGTGCTATTCGATTCTGCCATAACCCAAACATCACGAGGCAAGCTTAGCCCCAACACAATAGTGATGTTCTTCTGACGTCATATTCTTTTGGTTGTGTGAATATGTATGATTTTGTGCCAATTAATCTTCTTTCAATCGAAGAAAATGTCAGCTGGAGCTCATCGAGAGCTTCAAAACTTTTACTGATATGCTGCTTTAAGTGAAACGACGTGTCGAGATTGTTTCCGCCGGTTTAAAAACAGTGATTTTGATGTTGGCGAACGTTCGCGTGAAGGAAGGTAGGAAACCTTAGAAGACACTGAATTGACGGCATTGCTTGATGGGGATCCATGTCAAACGCAGGTAGAGCTTGTCTCAGTATTAGGAGTTACCCGCCAAACCATTTCCAAATGATTGCATGCGTTGGGAAAAGCAAAATCAAGGAAATTGGGGTTCTTATGAGTTGAAGCCATGGGACGTTGAGCGTCGTTTCTTCGCCTGTGAACAGCTGCTTCAGCTTCTTCATCGTATCGTAACGGGTGATGAAAAATGGATTAGTTCAGCAATCCAGAGAAAAGAAAGTTATGGGGGCTGCCCGGTCATGCTTCTACGTCTTCGACTCGCACGAATATTCACGCTGAAAAGGTTATGCTTTGTTTTTGGTGGGACAAGGTCGGTGTTATTTATTACCGACCATCTTTGGGATCGGCATCGATTTTAATTAATGCGATTGAGCCGATCTCTGCGGAGAGGCATGAAAAAGTGATTATTCAGCATGACAACGTTTGGTCTCACATGGCCAAGCCCGTTGAAACGCTGAAATGGGAAATCTTAACCCATCCGCCATATTCTCCAGATATTGCGCCGTACGATTATCACTTGTTGCGTTCAATAGCACACGGTCCGGCTGACCAGCAGTTCCATTCAAATGATGACATCAAGGAATGGCTAAAAAATAAAAGTTTTACAGTGACGGAGTTAGAGCTTTGCCAGAAAAATGCGAAAAAGTAGTAGTAGTGAAAACGTGTTTTCATAATAGAGTCGCATTTCCATAAAAAAAACAGCGAGAACTTAGCTAATACCTATATATGCACAAAATTGTTGTATTACTGACTGATTGATCATCGCCCAGGCCAGTCATTTGGCTAGAATTATGTAAATTGCGGTATATGTAGGTACCCTTTATAGAGTAGGTGCGCAATAAGTACGAATTTTTCAAAATTGTTATTTTTGGCGGTAAAATCAGAGTAATAAGGGACAAATCTCCTACCGTTACCCCAGTTTAAACGTTTAAAGCTAGAATTTTTAAAATTTGTATTCGTTTTCCACTTCCAGAGTAAACAAGCGATAAGAAGGGGTTTTTCGAAATTCGTGCTTTTAAGGACAAAAAGAGAAAAATCAAGTACTATTGCCCACCGAAAATGGCTTGGCATGCGGTAAGAAGGAGTTTTCCAAAATGCATTGGGCAGGCCATAGGAAGGGGTTTCTACGAATTCGTGATTTTACGAGTGAAAACTGTCAAATCTGGTAAGATCATCCAAACCTTTATCGTTTGGGAATTGCTTTGCATATTCCTCTTACAGACAAAACATGCGATAATAATGGAGTTTTCAGATTCACGCTTTTGAAGGGTAGTCACTACCACTGACTAAAAGTGTAGACCTAGAATCATAAATATAGGTGCGTTTATCTTTCTTAAAGATTATCAGTGAATTAATAATATAATTTTGGGACATTCGCAAAATGTACGAAAATGGTACTACATGATTGGTGTCGGATTAACAAACTTGGAAGCTTCCATTACTCTTAAAGCGTAGGAGTGTCAAGAGTATAGATTCTTTCGAAGTTCGTACTTTTATGGAATAAAACTGACATGAACGGGAGAAAAATGGTATTGCAACTAAACGTAAAGAACTGAAGCATTCCAGATACAGAAAGGGTGCGCGAATATAAAATATGTAACGCAATTCGTACCTTTTCTTGCAAATAATAAATAATAAACGGCTAAAGCTAAAACCATGATATTGCACTTATAAAGGGTGGGGGACCATTTGGTTTTATTTCGTGAACCCATTGCATCTTATATGTGAAAAGGAGTAACATATGTAAAATTCTTTGCAAAGACCTAGACATCTCTAACTGCTGAGAACATCGCCTGGTGGAGTTTCGAGGTTTTCCTCAATTCTTGTTTGCACTCTAGCAATGGTCACTTCATTTCGGACTGCACGATAACCTCCAGCACGTGGAAGATCACAGACAGCCCCTTGTTGCCCAAACGCTGAACCAATTGGTAAATTGTTGGAGCGCTAGGAGCATTTCGACATGAAAGAAATTTCGATATGATCTAAATGATCGAATGCTGACTTTCAAAGTAAAATTGAATTGTTCTGTGCTGAGCCTTTCCATCATAGATTTCCCAAGTATTATTTAGTTAATTCTGTAAAGAGGCGAAAAAAAAGACCAATAAAAGATGTATTCACTGATCAAATCTTAGCGTTACTTATGTGTCACTCTATATATTACAACATATTTTACTTTTAGACTGTAGTGGTACTCCAAAAAGGAAATTCCTCTAAATTCGTAATTTTAGGGAATAGAACCAAAACCAAAAAGAAAAGAGGGTTATCGTTGCCAAGAACGAAAGCTGGAATCATAAAACTGAGTCTGTAAATTCACTTGCTAGCGTTGGCGAGGAATGGAAATTTTTCTAAAAGATTGTTACTTTTAAGAGGACATGAAAGAATGAAGGCACAAATCGAACACCGCTTAAGACACACGGCTGGTGCTGGAATCACTAAAATTAACGTGAACGTTACAATTATGACGTAAGCGCGCCACTGTACACTTGATCGAATCACAAAGCTGAAGTTTAAGTCGTGAAATGAAGACTGTAGATTCCTCCAAAGTTAAAACCACCAATGCACTCTTTTTGCGCAATGTCAGGATATATTTCGAAAATCGTTCTTTCAAGATATAAATAAGAACGAAAGGAAGTATAAACTGCACAACAACCTGACAGAATCTGAAAGCATGAAATTAAATTTGTGCTTTCTACTATGTAATAGCATGAAAATACTAACTTTCGAATTCAAACAGGAAATAAGTGGAACAAAAGTTGAATCAAACTAAATCACAAAGAAGAATCTGAAAAGAGCAACCTTTAAGCGTGCCCTTTCCACATTTTAATAGAAACATGTAGGTAATAATGCCGTGGCATGAAACTGTTGTTTAAAGTTATAATTATAAGAAGATCGACTAGATGTGGGGTAAAAAAGAAACACCTTCCTGATTGAAGCCCGAACCGTGAAAATTGGCAAAGAGACTTCCCTGTCCCAGTTACAAAGTTACTGATATTTGCTAGTTACATATATAAATGTGTTTAAATATATATTTATAAGTAAACTTTAAAATATCCTGACATCTTTGCAAAAGTTTACAAATCACAATAACTATTTATTTTTATTATTTCTAAAGCTAGCAAACGGAGTAAAAATTCGTAACTCCAGAATAGAAGTCACACCTGATTTGTAAGAGGGTTAAGCGGTGTTATTTTCTTCGAGTATCCTATCAAGATATTGTTCTAAAATATTGGATTGATTTTTACGTTTTTTGTTAACATGGATTATGTTTAAGAATTTTGATTAGCAAATCTGATTAATTTATACGTATTATTTACTATTACATAACTGAAACTATAAGCTTCAATGTTTCGATACGTTACAACACTTTCAAAAGGAACATTTTCACAATATTTTGCTCTTGTTTTTCTGGAATGACAAAAAAAAAAAGGCAAGTTATGATATTTGGGTGCCTTAAAGTAATGTGCGTACCAAATTTGGTTCGCAAAATTCCGTTCTGGAAATTTGTAAAAAATAAAAATTATTTCATCTTGAAACGTTTTAAAAAAGTAAAAAAGGATTATTCCCGGTCCAAGCAAAATAGTGTTATTTTAAGGGAGTGATTTACTTTTAACTCCCAAGAAGCCAGTGTATACAGTTGATGAAGCTTCAATGAAACTCGCACTGAATAGGCAGTACCAAAAGTGTGACTTTCACTACCCTGGGTCTCCCACCTTTGGTGAGCCTACATCCACTTTTCAATCCAATTTTCGATTTTTGATTTTTTGTCTGGAAATACTTCTTGGTTTATCCAAACCCTTAAATATAGAGAACCTAAAAACAATATATTGCATAGCTAAATTGGTTAAAAAATCGAGAAGTACATTTGGTCAATTCTTATTGCTATATTTTTTTTGCGCTGTCGAATGATATACAGGTACCTTAAACACAAATAACCGATTTTACGAATGTATTCTTATGTTCATGTCTTCCAATCAGTTATACCAAATTCGACCAAATTTGTCACATATCATACGTGTTGCAACCTACATTATTAGAAAAATATGGACGACGTTGCTACGTTCATTTCGGTACCCATAAAAATTGTTAAATTTACCGAAATTTAATATTCCACTATAATTCCTATATCTAAGCTTGAAATTTCTTAAATTTGCATCATATTACTGGATGAATTGTGGAAAAAGCGATGGAATAATCACGTTTTAACTTGAGTGAATTTTATACTTATATTTATCCTATCGCAATAATATTTACTGTAACGATGTCACTGTTAAAGCAACTAAAGTACAATCAAGGACAAACAGAAGATAGTCAGGCGAACTGGCTAACAAATATTTTCAAACGACATCGTTATGCGTTGATGCAAACATGCGCGGCGTGCCTGAGTGATTCTATCAAATCAGTACCATCTCGAATTAATTTAGGATAAGCAAAATCATAACTTTATAGAAACTTCCGCTAAAAATTATAGCGGAACCGTTGACTTATAAGTGGTATCTTAGGGGCTTAATAGTGTAGATTATTTGCAGAACTAAATTTACTACTGGAATTGAATGAATGATATGAATTTAGAAATATATAACTTAAATTATGTAATTTTTGTGGTACTTGAAAGGGTTTATTTATTCTAATTTGGCCATGCATTATATTGTAATAAAATTGTCAATAACTTAAGTCACCGAAGTGTAGTTTTAAATTTTAAATTTCGATTAATTTCTCAATTTACATGATAGGTATGGCAGTCCCTTTCATTTTTATATTCAAAACTATATTTATCAAACGCATGATGTGCGCCAAATATATACTTGCCTGGGAGGTATTATAACGGCGCAGTTAGTTGGCTGCAGCAGTATAGACCTTCTTTAATTTTCTATTACCATTTGGTAACATCTTTTAACAAGTTTTATGGAGATTTACAACATTTGTCGGGTTTACCAATCAGCGAGCCAGACAGACGGACATCTCAGTCGACTTAAAACCCCTATTGGTCAAAATAAACTTAGTTCTTTAAACATTTCGTAAAGAGTTTTACATTTTTGCCGTACCAAATGATACATATCTTCATTTCTTCAGGCAAATATATACAAATAAATACTCGTCCATACAATTTTACAAATTTGTCATTATGTGCTCTTCAAGAACACTCCAGGATATAAATTATGTAAACAAGTGGTCAGCATATTGAGAAACATAATGAAAGATTCCGAATATAACGTTAGAGACACTATATATACCTATACATATATTGACGGTGACGCGATACTAATTCCATTCTCTAGCTTATCGATAAATCTGATTTTCGAGGGAATCGAAAAAAATGGAAGAAGATAGAAGAATTTGCTCTTATTTATACCAATGCTAACATTCTGCATCAAACATATAGAATTAAATTATATAAACGACGAAAGCTAATGTCCTTGGTCATGATTCCTGGCATCACATTAGAAGAATTAATTGGCGCTTCAACAAAGGAAATGACCGGAAAGCCAAAAAAAGAAATATGTCGACGATCTCTCCTCTACCCTTAAGAAGGCAAAAGTGAAAAACACTCTACACATATAAAATTCCTGGAATTTGTTG
>JAHXMU010026709.1:2510073-2586780 GCA_019455685.1 Philornis downsi
TGGCATCATACTGGAAAAATTAATTTGCGCCTCAACAAAGGAAATGACCGGAAATCCAAGAAAGAAATATGTTGACGATCTCTTCTGAATAACTAAAAAAACCGAAGTGGAAACCACTCTATACATATTAAATTCCTAGAATTGACAAATTCGACATAAAACGGGGCCGAAAAAGAAGGCAAATTATTATATCTTGATTCAATAACCTCTAGACGAAGAAATATTCTTAAATTAAACTTAAATTGAAAGCCAATATCCATTGATAGACTGATATACGTTTAGAATAAACGGAATACTTTCGGAATACCTCGGAACACTGTCATCAACGCTACCTAATGATATAAAGTGTAAAGTGAACCTTTTGACATAAGTGACAAATATCTTCATGACAATAACGAAAAATAATAATTGAGAAATTAAAGAAAAATGAATTTCCAAAATGGAGCAATCGAACAATTAATGAAACATGTAAAAGGTAAACAAATTTGTGACAAAAGAAAAAGGAAAGAAGGATGGAGAGAAAGTTTAAATCTTTAACGTACATCCTAGGTTTTTCAGAAATTTTGAAAATCTTGAATATTTTCAACAAAGAATGTTATCTTTCTAGCGGTGATAACAAATAGGACCACCAATAAATTATTTAGAAAAATTAATCCATATATGGAAAACGAAGGAAAATCAAACGTTGTTGGTAAAACTAAATTCAATATAGACATTACCAATACATATGTTGAATTTAGAAAACCCAAATGAAAAGCTGGACCCCTTTTTCTAAGTGAAAAAAATGCCCTTGTGGCCCATTGCACTTTTAGACGCAGACGTACAAATACTGACGCTAGAAAATAAATGTAAGAGAAGATATATTCTCGAGATGTTGCACACCATTGACGGGCCAAATAAACAGAGTATGAATGTTGAAAACATCACGAAAGGAGTAGCAAGAATGCATAGGCGCAGACTAAAAAAAGAATACAAAATAAAATAAATAAATACCAGCAAATTTTAGTAGGCAACAATCAATGTTGTGCAGGTGCGCAACAGTTTTTTGTCACCGTTTCACTAAATCTAATATTTTGTTATAATTTCTGATAATGAATTATTTAATTAAATAATTATGTGTGTATTTTTGTATATTGTAAAGAATAATTTTTCCCCTGATAATGGCTGAGGATTTCGCACACTTTCTTTTAACTAACGTATGACTACAAAACCAGGCATTGCTTGAAATAACTTTTCTTTATTAAATATCTTAAAAAGATTTTAGCATTTATCTATGTACCTCCTAAGGATTTTTGAAACATTTACTTGTATGTATTTAGCTCGATATTTGTGTTATTCTTACACAATCTCAGGATATTTTATTCTTTTTATAAAGATTGATTTAAAAAATCTTTAACACACTGATATTCTTAAATACCAGTCCCGCACTTTTATTTAGAATCCAGTCAAAAATCCTCCTTAGATAACTAATGATCATTGTCAAGGAAAAATGTTGAACATAACCACACGAGCAGCACTGTATCATAGTGCATGTGTTTGTTGCGACAGGAATGAGTATCACACAAAGTCACTTAATAGTACTTGTAAATTTGGCTTGACAAAGAAGTATGGTTAAAACTTGGTCTTGTCTGTGGTTATTGTCAGAGCGGAGGGGTTGGTTAATGTCTCAAATAAGTTTAAATAGAGACGGCAATACTTGTGAACAGCAGCAGAGAGTTTCAACGGAGATGCAAACTTAAAGTATACCACTGCGCCAAAGTGCAGTTAAAAAAGTAAAGAGCTTAAGCAAAGACAGGAAAACTTGCAGCATAATGCTATCATTTATTACGGTGCCTCATTTTTCGTTTTTAAATCGATCTGCTGAATCAACAATTCGTGCTGTTATCTCCAAATTTCGCACCAAATTTACTTTGTTGGACATAAAGCCATCGATTCGCATGCGTAAAGTGCGTACCGAAGAAAATATTACAGCCGTAGCGACCAGTGTTAATGACGTTCTCAGCGATTGGGCATGTGTTACTCAACCACAAGGAATTTGTTTTTGCCCCAATTGGCTGAGTTGAACTTGGCTGACATGTGGTTTCATCAGGACGGTGCAACATGCCACACTACTCGTTAAACAATGGATGCATTTGGTGAGCAGCTTATTTCTCGATTTGGCCCCCAATATCTTGCGATTTAACGCCTCTTGCTAATTTCTTGTGGGGTTATGTCAAGTCGTTAGTCTATGTGGACAAGCCGAACACTATTAAAGAATTACAAGATAACATAACACGCGTTATTCGTGGAATACAGGCCGAAATGCTCCAAAAAGTGACGACAAATTGAATGTTCCGAATAGACATTTTGAGACGGAGCCGCGAACAACATTTACATGAAATTATCTTTAAAAATAAAATGGCAAAGACCAATTTATCGATTCCGATAAATTTTAATATATTATAGAAATTTGAGTGTTTCATGCGATTTTAAAAAAAATTACAATTAAAAAATTACCCTTTACTAGCGTACATGTTGATCAATGCGATGTTCTTTACTAATGCTCATTAAATGCGTGTTGTAAAATGTACTTAACTATAAAGTTTGGTTGCTGTGGGAGTCACATTTATTTACGTGTGCAGATCGGTTGTAACTTGGTGGGGTTCGACTGTTTTGACAGGTTTTCCCAAACACATTGACACAACGGGTGATCGATTGCCCACACACAGCTCAGACTGGTCGCAGTCTTCATTGGTTCGGTTTAACTTCGAACATATTTGACTGTATAAACAGCGTCCTCGAATGACATTTTACATAGCGGATTCGTCCGATAGCTTACACAGCGACTTCCACTGGCCGTTTATACAGCGGATTGGATTACGCTTGACAGTTTACACAGTATGTGTGTAACTGAGTGTTTCGTAAGGTAGAAATAATTGACTGAATATATCTATGTAATTAGAACCTGAAGCTGAATTACGTCAGAGAATTCATTGCAGATTTGAGTCAAACCAAATCTGTTATGGTCCGGTACCTATAGTTGTAATCTGCCTTAGGAGCAACGCGGCCCTACCATACCCTAATGATAACATAAAATCTGAGGCAGATTTGAGCCAAATCGATGTTATTGTCAGATTCCTGCACCTGCAATTAAAACATGCCTTGATGAGTAGTACACTCGGCTATCTTTGGCATCATCCCGGGTTCAACCCTGCATACAGCGACCTACCATTATTTAAGCGACCATTACTTCGATGTGTCTGACGAACACCTTGAGTGGTCGAGTAGTCGACAAGTCTGGTAAATGCTTCCCAAACTGTGGATCCCGTTGAGTGAGTCTAAAAACAGAATGAATGTAATTTCACTGAATGTGCGAACTTCTCATACCTCATTCATGAGATGCAAGGGAATTTGTTTTAATGAGATTTTATTAAACCCTATCCGTACTTTATCAGCATCCGAGATGTTAGTCGAAGTGACTTGAATTACTAAATTCCCGATTAGCTTTAAATCAAAGATATTTATTTTTCTTCCATCCCTACTGGCAGACATGAATCAGTGGCATCATCTCCGAGATCAACCGCTTATGTGTTGCTCTACGGTTTGCCGTGACTGTTATTCCAATATGTTGGTATTTAGTTGCACCATTCATTCATTCTTTGTAATGAAACTGGAGGCTTTTGAACTTACTTCAGTCAGCATTCTGCATTCTTTAAATAAGTTTACCTGCAAATTTTGGCAGAAATGCTGCCACAGAAAGTCTGGTTATGTGATAATTTGCTCAATTTATTTGCAGCCACACAGAATTAAAAATCTTTCGCCATATTACTAATAGGAAAATCGTTTTCAACGTCTTTAAGTAAGCCCATTTATCATTATTGACAATGTCAAGATCAAGATCAGATATTTTGAAAATACTACTTTTTGGAAAAGTGAAGAGACCGGATTTGGAGTATGAAATCTGTGCATTTTATAGAGTTTGATACACAAGGTGTAATTTTAAACTGTTGTGCTAAAAAAAGAATTTACTATTATAAATAAAACAACAAACCAGTAAGTATTATGTGTTATTATATGAGACATATTTTGTGAGTCAACTAGCAAATGAATGGAATAAATCAATCACAACACAAAACGCAAACTAAAACTAGCGGTGCTAATTATTAGATAACTGTGCTGAAATTTAATTATTTGAAATTTAATTATATATAATGATATTTAAATCTGAATTTTTTATCACAAATACTACGTGATGTTTTGGGTTTAAGGCTCAATAGCTACTTCGGCTATTATTTGAAAATCATCAGAGATAATTTTCAAAATGTTTTCTCGAACACGACCTGATCAACTAATCTCCCAAAAATTACAACAAAATCAATGGGTACCGGTATCGGCCCAAAATATACTAAATTGTACTTTATTTTGAATTTATTGGCGATCTTCAAATGATTTTGGTTTAAGTAAATTTTTCTATTAGGAATTGCCTATTATTGCAAATAGAATATAAATCAAAAACTTGTGAAATTGATTATATTCACAGCTGACTGGACGGACAGTTATTTCGGTATTCGCCAAAATATCACTTCAAAATATCAATTCAACGCCCTTAACCGATTCTAGTAGCGCATATATTCATGTTTATCATTTCCAAATAAGCATTTTTATTCCGTTTCTAAATGTAAACAAACTCGGTAGTTCTTATGAAATATAATTATATTTAAGCACTATTTATTTAATTGTATTCGATTGTCACATTATCTTTTATCTAAACCAAAATGTCTTTGGCCAAATGAAAGTCACACCTTAAAAAATCGTAAAACACACCTTCCCATGACGAAAATATGTTAAATTTTTTAACTATTACGCAAACTTACATCACTTTGTTCCGAAAATTGCGGTGGATTTCAGCATCCGCGGGTGAACTTCTTGTGCTAGACAGACATTATCGCCACCTTAAGGTATATAATTCCACAAAACGGTTGAGAAGTTTTGACCACCGTTAGGGTATATTTTAAACGAGAACTTTTCAAGAAATTTTAAGTCGATTGAGCGATGGTTGTCTCTCTAGTCGCAACAGCCTCATATTATGTAAATATTATCATATTATATAAATATGCTATTTGAGAATGGTGAAATGGGTCCAAGGCAACGCAACTATGAATTAACGTGGTCAATGAAGATTCGCTTGGGGATCTTCTGTGACACTTTTTTTATGTGACCCCAAACTCGACTGCAGCAGCTCAAGTGGTGCTTATATGATCCAGGAAAAGGTTGAACTGTATATAATGATCAGTCGATTTTCCCAAAGCTTTGCTGACAATTTCAAATCAATGTAATGTACAAAAATAAAGGTTTCTATAGAAAACTAGTTTGAAATCGCAGAAGAGAGGAGAGTGGATCGACTAGCTTGTATCAGAGGTGCCAGAAGAAATGTTTCAACGCGCTCCGTTGTCATTCTAGGACTGTGCTTTGTCAACCGTTTAACGAGCATCAATTTTACAGATTGTCGGACATCACCCAATAGATCTAAAAACTATTTCTTGAATGGAAGGTATTAACAATTGTTTTTAGAAAGATACTACTTTTGATTGTCCGCTCATTTAACGATTAGTCGGTATATGGTCTACGTATAGGTGGAACACTATCCCTTGTGGTCTGTATATTAACTTCGACTCGTCCAAACATGTGATGCTTGCGCAACATTGTCCAGATTTGGAAGTGTGAGGCAGCCTTGTTCCCAAGTTAAACAAACATTTGACATAACATTTCAGAGCCTATTTAGCCCAAAACACAGTAAAACCATAAACGTTTTTCCATTTTGCTTTTTGTTGCTAGAAATGTTTTTTTATATGTAAAGTGTACTTATTAGTATGACTTTTGTTTTAAATTTTTCGATTTGTGTTATAAGTTAATTTAAGATATATTAATACAGCTTAGGGTGACAATTTTTTTGTTTAAGATGGAGATAAATTGGCAACTAGCAGTGCGGTAAACCCTTTATTGGTTTTGCACGATGGAAGATATGTGAGTGTTTTACTTTGCACTCAAATAACTTTTTTTCACTCAATTTTCAATAGTTTAACTTCACTCAATTTCTTTAAATGCGACTATTGAGACTTTCGAAAAGTTCTGGCTACATGTTGCAATCGTACTGAATAAATCACCTTACATCATGACCCAAACTAAGTTTCAAATCCCTTAAGCGTTCCTCCGTTAAATGTATATTTGCGAACCATAAGTTTCGTGTGATAAGCTTTCAATTATTCACAAACACATTTCCCAAACATCAATCATACGCAGCGATGCGCATCGAATCAATTCGAAAGTCAACTTTCACATACGTTTTACTGTACCAGTAAATTAGTAATGGTTCATTATTTCATTTAGGGAGAAGGAGGCATAGACATTTGAATTATCCTTAATACGATTATGGTATTAAGTCGATAGTGTGCACGATATGCTGTTGCGTTATAATACTGTTGGCCATGTGTTACCCACACATGGATAGCAATATTAATTAGTATTTGATTTCGGAAATTGAACCCGACAGAACAAAATTTTGTTAAAGACCCATTTATTAGCAGAGAAGTAATTTTTGGCGGGATTATGATATTATTTAATCAATAATACACTCAAAGCTATATCGCAATATCAAACGATTTGTCTTGCAATTTCCATGTGCAGGCAATTTTCGTTACATCGACCAATAATTGACTTCCAAGTTAAACTCGAAACAGTCATAGGAAAGCAACGAATGAATAATAAATAGATCGCAAGTTTAGATAGTTTCGATTCGAATATAAATGATTCACTTCAGTCTATCTGTGGCTTAAAACACTAACGTTCATCTATTCTATCCTAGTGCATTTTCAATCCAGATAATCCAGATAAAAGAATCAATGATACCAGTGCTATTGTGCTACTCGGCCGAATGATCGTAACCAATTTTAACTGATTACAAAACAAAAAAAAAAAAAAAAAAAAACAAAAATATGGCACATAAAATGTATTCTAGAATGTCACGTGTGGACACGCCTGTGTCGTACTGAAGACAAGGATGTTAGCGAATAAGGTTGGCAATTTAGCCGCCAAAATAGACTTCCGCCAACAAAAAACAGTTCAGAAATCTCATATGAACTGACCTACACATACTTGACATACCAGGTCCTATTGCATTGCTGAAAACATGTGCGGGGAGACAAAAGGAAAGTTGTAAATTGCTATGTTTTTCTCAAAAAATGATCTTAGTTAGGGTCCAGCAGAATTTACCAAAGTCTTTCGTGATCATAGATGGATCACTGATTTTAGCTGAATCTGCCATTTTGTACGTGTGCTGCTCTAAGGGTAGTGAGTATACTGTTTATTTTCATGCACAGAACTAACTTTTCTAATCTAAGTGGAGAAAGTAAATTTTAACGAATAGGTTAGCTTGCCTGGAATATAATAGAAAGGGTGTGGTAATGTCGCCTATTTCCTTTCTTAGAACTAATATTATCAATCATATGCCGCCTGTTAATTTATACTGAATTGAGTGCGACTACTTAGAAAGAATATATGTGTTAAATCGGCCATTCGTAGGGAAGGCACCAGAAAGGTCGTGGTCACATAGTCGCTTTTTATCAAATTTTAGGAGAAAATTAATGTAATAACCAAAAATGTAGGTTATAATGTCATACTAAGTGGAAAGCACAGAGAAAAGATTAAACTTCCGTTTTTGTATGGGAGGTACCAAAAAGGGCGAGGCAAAACCGCTCTTTTTTTATCCTCCTACTCTGCTTTGGCCAACATTTAACATGTACTAATTTGAATGAATTTAGTGCAAAAAAGTTAAAAACTTCAATCTAAGAACCAAAATTGAAAGGTAACGTGGTCCATTTTCGATTTCAGAATTAAATTTATGAAACGCAGTATATGTGCTAAATTTGATTGTATTAAATTAAATCGATTATTTATACGGGTGTATCAGAAGAATTACAGATAAAATTAGTCATTTGTATGTGGGGTACCAGAAAAAAAAATCAGGTTACTGCGGAAGTTATAAGGAAAAAATTGAATTTCTAAAAGTCAGTCTATTTGTATTGAAGATATGTCGATATAGCTCATTTTCAATCCCTGCTACGATCTAGCAAAATACTAGGCTGCATCATGTTTTATGAAGTTTCATAAAACTCTACAACAGAGTAGAATGAAATTAGAATGAATTTTTCAAAATTTTACCTTTAGGGGTAAAAATGGCTAAAATCTTGTATCATCGCAAAACTAGAAAGACTACAGCAAGAATCATGCATTTCAGTAAACGATAAGAAAGCATTTTTTTTAAATTCATGGTAAAAATAGTGTGAAAGGAACCATCAGACAGTTCAAATGGAATCATTATCCACAACAAATTATTGAAGGCCTACCGACAAAAATGGATGTATCCACCCGCCTTATAGCATAATTATGCGACAGGACCTGATTTTTTCCCATAAAAATATGGGATAGAACTGACAGACATGGAAGGAAAATGGTATCATCAAGTAACATAAAGGATTTAATCTAAGGTTACCAACATTATGTTGCACATTTTTAAAGAATAAATGCTCGTCAAGAAAAGATGCAACGCAATTCTTGAATCTGCGTTTCAATGCCATTGAATACTCTGTTCTTACAGTACAGTCGTTCCAAAAAAAAAGGAAAGAGAAGTTAGAAATTTGTGCTTCTAAAAAAAAAAAAAAACGGGCAACATTTACACTATCGCTAAGAACAAAAGAGTGAATCCAAAATCAACAAATTGGGTGTGTAAATTTAACTACCAGCGTAAACTAGGAATGAGAAGGGATCTATAAAAATTCGTGCCTTTCGGAAACCAAACGCGAACGAATGAGGACAAATAATGGTACTACCGTGCAAGACAAACGTCTTATGAGGACAAAAATGAGGACAAACATAGTACCGTCGGGCAAGACAAACGGCTTATAATAGTATTACCAAAATTAATGTAGGCATTACTACTTTGAGGCAGCCGCGAAATCCTGTTTTAAGGACATCAAGCTTCTATTGGTACATTAACTGGAAACAATGTTAATGTCATGAAATTGGGAGTTTAGATTCCCCTATCAAGATATGCACGCGATGAAGAAGAATTTTCGAGCATTCGAGCATTAGAGATAAAACAGGGAATTAATTGGTCAAAAATGGACCCATCTTAGGCCGTAGTCGCACAATGTTGGGAGATAATCTGAAATTTGTTATTTTAAGATATTAATTAGAAAGAAAAACGACATAAATGCACAGCCGCTTTGGGCAGAATGCAAGAAATTGAAGTCATAAAATTAAAAGTATGATTTCTATCATGGAATGTAATGACATTACAAACTTTCAAATTCAAGCAGGAAATAAATGAGACAAAAATTGATTCAAACTATATTAAACAGCGGATGCTGAAAAAGCTGTATTTAAAGAGCACAATTTTCTTGTCGGCAGTCCACCTTGATTTAATAAAAAAATCGAGAGAAACACCACAGAATGCATTCGTCTAAATTGAAGGAATGCATGGCAATGTTGTTTGAAATTTGATGGTTGAGGTCAGAATCACAGCAATTGACCAAAGGGACTCCCTGGAAGTGTAAAATAAATTGCTGAGTAATTTGACTTTTGAATGATTTTTTGCTTAAAATATGTAATCACGCGTGCGAAATAGCGGGGACACAAAGTGTTCAATGATTTTTCTTTTTTCAGTGTAGAAGTTAATTCGTGATATCAAAATTGTGTATTTGCTTTCGCAATAAATATTACTGGAGGGAAAAATTCGCAAAACTATATATATGAAATTGCATGTTCGTTCGTTTGTATATTTGTGTCTTTGTTCCAAATAGCCATCTAAACTAATTGAGCGATTGTCATGAAATTTTCACGGTATATCTATATCGCCTAGGATGGCATCATAGCTTATATTAGATCTCGATTGGGCAAAGGGGCGCGGTACGGTTCAAATAAATAACAATTTTGTAGAACCACATATCGCGCCACAGCCAACATTTGTAATAACTGAATTTCACGAAAACTTTGAGGTACAAAGATATGATCTTTATGTGTGATATAAAACGCAAACCTTTGTAAACCGAAAGTAGGTGGTGCCACACCCATTTTAAAAGGAATTTAATAGTAACTATCTACCACTGAGTTGATATATTTTATATTAGGTTAAGATTGATAAAAGAGATTCTGCACAGACTGCAGAATTTTAAGTAGGCATACGTCGTCAACTGTTGAAGGTACTTAAATGTGATTTGACTCATGTGCTACTGATATAGAAAGAAATATGACCTGACCCTTCCTAAAAAATGCCTTCCAGCGGCTAAAGTAAGTCATACAAATATAATAACAGGCTAATACCAATCTCTAAATTTTCATATGCTATATTAGGTGACGGGGTGTGCAACTGCCCATACGCCTTAACATTTCGAACGGGTGTGTCGCATGAGCTGTGAAAGATATACAGATGATATTTGGCATATATGTTGACACTACTGTAGAACAAATTATGTTTCAGCAAAATAATCAGCTAAATTAGTCAAAGTTACCGGCTGACTGTATTAAAAATTAAACAACCGAAAACCAATTGTGGTCGACTATGAAAGGCAAAAGTTAGAAAATATACACTACACCATTCGTATCGAAGCAGACATATCCATATTTTTGCGAACGAAATCAACAGATTTATTTCATCAACTGTATGCCAACATGCGATTATTGTTGGTTGATACTCTAACAATCAGCCTAAGTAAAAGGTATGAAAAAGGCAATAACATGTAAACCAAATAATAAAACTCGCCAAACTTGTTGCGGTAGCCTGATCTGTTCTGTATATGGAATTTCTAATTCCCAAAATCATAAGGGGAAAGTTCTTCAAGCGAAAATGACAAAAACATGTAGGAGTTTTATCTAGTGAAAATATATTGACTTTGAATGATTTCTGAAAAAGAAACGCAATAGAGTGAGCGTCGGATGAATATGATAGTTATGGGTTTCCACAGGATTGACAACGGCTTTTCTGGTATTCGCCTTTCGCTAAAGGTCATTAGAGGCTGAGAAAACTACAGCATCTCTTCGTGTAAGGTTGTGGTTGAAATTCGATACATGTGAATGGGAGGAATTGACCTTAATTACGGACCAATGGATAGCAAAAAAGTAAATTACAGTGGATAATTGATCATAATATAAACTAATATATGCGAATTTATTTGTTTGCTTTAGAATTATAAATTGGAGATAGGGCAATTCAGATACTGAACCGTTAAAAGTTTAATTACCTTAGCGCCCGTGCTTTACAGAAGACGTATCATGGCTTTCAATTGGAGTAGAAAAATTATATAATTGAATGCTTCCTACATAGCATTTATGGTAAAAATAATCTACAAATTCCAATTTCACATATAAGAGCGGATGTGGTCGCAATTATGATAGTAATGCAAGTCCAAAAAGCAAAAACGAACTGATTGGTGTTCATATTTCGTAGCAATGTTTGGATCTTTCATTCCATAAAACTATTTTGGAAAGAATATGCTG
Organism: Philornis downsi; assembly: GCA_019455685.1. Taxonomy (NCBI): domain Eukaryota; kingdom Metazoa; phylum Arthropoda; class Insecta; order Diptera; family Muscidae; genus Philornis; species Philornis downsi. The sequence goes on from JAHXMU010026709.1 coordinate 2,521,603, forward strand.
TTAAAATAGATTTATGCAGGTCATTTTCAGCATAAAGCCCTTCATTCTTATTTCGAAAGTATTCCAAGTGACAAAGGGAAAGTTGAAAAATGAAACAAATAAATTTGAAAACACAATAATCAGAAGGAAAGAAAGTGGCAAATACCATTCCAGTCTCTTGGTTAAATATCCAGTGGATGCGTTTCTTAAATAAAGATACATACATATAACATATTTCAAAAACAAACCTGCCTGGATGAAAGTGTTAAATTTGAAGAATTGAGTCTTATACAAATAAAGAAGAATATCACAAAACACATGTGGAATAAATACACAAAAAGACTTACGAAACTTTTTTAGTAATCTTTAAAACGATAAATAGACAATTTTTTAAATGTGGTCTATTTGAACACACTTCCAGTTTTGTTCATTTTGAAAGTGGTCTATTTAAATCCGTACCTTAAAATTATGTCAAATTCATTAAACGGAAAGCTCTAAATACAGGGTGTCCGTCGGGAAGGTATACTAGTATAGGTATAGTACGTTGTTTGTTTGTTAGCTTGATTAAATGAGAAAGAATGGATCTTATATTGATAAATGTTTTATTTAATGTCGGCAATTGTGTATGGAATACAATATCAGTTAAATGCCCACCTCTGTTAGCCTCACAAATGCGAGCCCATTCGATCACATTTTTCATCACATTCTCACACTTGCGAACACATTCTTACTTTGCGCGGTATTTCAATAATGTAAACCTTCCTTTTCAGATATCCCCACAAAAAAGAAGTCCGGAGCAGTCAAATCAGGCGACCGTGGAGGCCAATCAATATTACCATTTCTTGAAATAACTTTCCACAACAAGGTCTCGCAGTAATTCCATTGTAATCCTGGCTGTGTGCGATGTGGCACCATTTTGTTGATACCACATGTTAATTAAGCCCAAAGCATGCAGTTGTGGCTTTAAAAAGTTTTCAATCACATCACGATATCGGTCCACGTAACTTTCTCTTCATCACAGCAATCGATGATTGATTTTGATAAAATGTTTTAACGATTAAATTAAATTTTTCAATAATAAAAATGCCACATCTCTACTTCACGATTGCCAAATATGAACTGTCAAGGCTAATGTTTACCAAAATGGCGGCAAAACAAAGTAGTATACCTTTCCGATGGACACCCTTTATCTCAAATCAGACAACTCGAATTCTACAGGTCGAGTTTTCGCTTCATATGGTTAACTTAAGATTTCAGTTTACAATATTAAGCTACAGGAAAATCGGAAGTACAGACTTTAAATTGTTTAAAAGTAACAAATGTTAAATAAAACATATAAAAACAAATATGCATGGAAAATTCGATGTAATTTGCAATTTATATTCTCAGACTCACTCAACGCGACTTACAGTTTGACTACGGTTCTGAGTGTCACAGTCTGAGAAGGGTTTATCAGATTTGTCGATTACTCGACTACTCGAAATGTTCGTCAGACACATTTTGGTTTTTAATTTACAGACCTTGCAAAATTATATCTTGGGAAAGAAAATTTGCAGGTGGAGAGAGCTTGGAAATGATAAAGTAGAAATGATAAATGACAGGTTAATCAACAATTAATCTATACGATGTGAATAAACAATATAAGCGACTTTAAAACCTACAAGCGTAATTTAAATAAACAATAAGAAAAAAAAGAAAACGCAGCTTTAAGAAAGTAATTATTTCGGACTTAAGAGGCGTATTTCCTTCTTGGGCTGAAAACACTTCCGAACTAAACACTAAAATTGGAAACTACATTGACACACTATTTTGGGAAAATAAATCCCCACAAAAATGCATCCCTGGATCCTTAACATTGGAATTGGATCAATAGTATACTTATTGTGCAAATGTTTGCTATAAATTGCCAAGTATTGTTTCTGCTATAGACAAAGTTTTTAATAGTTTCAATCCAAAGCTAGTCAACCTAACAAAGAAGACACAAAAAGGTTAGCAAAAATTTTTTTTATTTTCCAATATAATCTGCTTTTAGCTCGATACACTTTTCCTTCAATACTGTCAAATTCCTTAAAATAGCCATCACCTGCAGACTCCGCCTTTTCATTGTTGGTAAATTTTTTACCAGCATGCCTTTTTTCAAGTTTGGAATTAGAAAATAGTTCGAGGAAGCTAAATCTAGCGGATAAAGTGCGTGATGAAGCAGTTCGAACTTCAGTTAATTAATTTTGGTCATCGCAATAGTGGGTGTGTGGTTGCAGAAATATGTATATTCTTCCAACTTTTCATTTTTTTCTAAGAACAAATTTTTTAAAAAGCAACAAATTCTGAAACATCATTTCTTATTAATTTTTAATAATCTAACTAAAAGTTGCTAATATTCATAACATAGCATATCATCTTAACATCGTTTAATATTATTATTTGCAAAATTATATTTCAATATTTAATTTGATCCTTAGCATTGTTGAAACTTAGCACTGTTAAAGTATATAGTTAAAGTTAAATTGTTGTTGTTGTTGTCACGGTCACTGAAAGTAGCTGTGCATTGAATATAGTACCCTTATGCCTCGACTCGCTAAGTTATTGTTTTTGACTAATGAGAGCGTTAACGCTGTGTTTTTGCATACGTTGAGTAGAGGTCGCAGTGTATGATTTGCAAAGTAGCGGATTACTTTTATGATCTGCCCAGATATGGAAACAGAACAGATTTGTGACAACGCACTCTTCAATTTACACATAGCTTTTGCTATTTTAACACTCTTGTTGTTCGGACCAGGGAACAGACAACTTCAACGATAAGTATATTTGAGCAGCTAACAAATGAAAAATTGTGTTTGCTAATCTTTGGCTAAATTAAATAAAGTGTTTCTTTTTTTTATATAAACGAACAAATAAATTGAATTTATTTAAAAATAAAGATCGAAACACGTATATTGTTGCAAATCAAAACTGTGTTGATTGTATTGCTTAATAATATTTGGTAGAATTTAAAAAAGTCGACCAAATAACCACGGCCCTCCCATACAAATAACAGATCATGCGTATTACAAATTTTGTTCTGGGAATGAGAATGGACTTCAGCCTAATTTTGCCTGCATTCTTTTAGATTTTCTTTTATTAAATTTTATTCGATTGCAATCCTTACATTTTCATCATCAGTCTTTTACCCATTGCCTATAAGGTCCTATCGAGTGTGATATGTGAAAGACTAAAGCCAACTCTAACTGGCCTGATTGGATCAGTGTGGCTTTAGACCTGTAAATCAACAACTGGCCAGATATTAACATTGCGACAAATTCTGGAGAAGATCCAATAAAAACAGATCGACACGTATCATATTTTCGTCGATTATAAAGCTGCCTTTAATAGCCAGATACGGAAAAAACTGTAAGAGGCCATGTACGAGTTTGGAATTCTTGCGAAGCTTATACGTCTCTGTGGGATGACGCTGACTGATACGAAGTCTTTAGTAAAGATAGGCAAAGATCCAAACTAGCCTTTTTACACCGAACGAGGATTTAGGCAGGGCACCAGTCTATCGTGCGACCTCTTCAACATATTGTTGGAGATGATTATGAGGACAGCTGCAGTTAACAAGACTGGTACCATCTTTAATAAAAGTCATATGTTACTCGGGTATGCAGATGACATAGACATTTTTGCGCAAAAATTGCGAGATGTTGCTGCAGCTTTCTCCAGCATGGAGAAGAAAGCAGCGAAAATTGGTCTGGTGGTTTCAACGAAAAAAAGTCTACTCGTTTGGGACGCTGTGTGAACGTTGACAACTATACATATAAATTTCAAGTGGTAGAAGAATTTATCTACCTCGGTTCCGCTGTAAACAAAATGAATGATGTCAGCATGGAGATAAAGAGGAGAGTATTGCTTGCTAACAGAGGTTACTAGGGGCTAAGCAAGCGGTTCAATGATAAAGCCCTCTCTCGACAAACAAAAATCTGACTGTACCAGACGTTGGTTCTATCCGTCTTGTTATATGGCGGAGAATCCTGGGTTATGATGCAAGCGGATGAATCGGCACTGGCAGTTTTCGAAAGAAAAATACTCCGGAAAATATATGGACCTATCATCGTTAACGGAGAGTATCGACGTCGCATGAACAATGAGGTTTATGAGCTATGTACCGTCGTCGACGTGGTCAAACGAATTAATGTACAGCGTTTGCGTTGCTGGGTCATGTTGTGCGGATGGACCCAAATGCTCCGGCACGCAAAATTCTCGACAACGAACTTGATGGATGGCGCAGAAGAGGGAGACCAAAACTCCGTTGGAAGGATCAGGTTTTTGAAATACTATCGAAGTTTGGTGTGACCAATTGTAGGAGAAGCGCAGAAGATCGAAGCGCTTGGAATTATTTTCTACGGGCGGTGTATAATAGATAAAGCTGTCTATTCCAGTCGCCACATAAGAAGAATCCATACATTTTTCCACCAATGCATTTGACTCTTGCACCAAATGATATATGATATTCCTAAAATTGGCGCTAAAGTAATTAAGAAACTGTAAGTGCCACATACTTTTGAAGGAAGTTTGATCTTTCTGAAACGTAAAACCACTAACTAATAATACACTAAATAATAATTAAAGAGTTTAGTCAGCTGTCTCGTAAAATATATATGAATGGTCTAGCAGCTGAGAAAATGACAATCAAAACTTAACAATTTACGAATTTTTGCAGTTTACTTGTTAATACTTGTCACAATATAATAAAAATACTATTTCATCCACCCGAAATAGTGTTGACTCCGTTAATATAAATCTATTATGAGTCATAATATATGGGGCGATTGAATTTATATGTTTGTTCGCACCTCAAATTATGTCAATTTCTTGCTTCCTTTTGTTTGAAAAAAATTTATATAACAACGTAAACAAACTTGAAATATTATAACAATAAAAACCGAATGTATCCAAAAAGGTTGGGTATTTATAAACATAAAAAAGCCATAAGTTCATTCCAAACTAGAGGTTGTTATTATTTATTAAAATTTATTCTATCCCCTTTAACATAGAACCCTTCCGAAAGAATATGCTTATGCCAGCGAATAGTTCAATTATCCAAACCTTTTTTCAAACGCACTTCTCAAAAGGATTTTAGTTTCTGTCCCAAATTCTATTTTGTATTTTGTATAGACTGAAAATGCCTGGAACGATGTAGTTAATTGAGTTTTGGAAAGAGAAAAAAGTCAGTGGAGCCATATCAAGAGAATACAGTGGGTGTTCGATGAGATTTGTTTAGTGTTTGGGCAGAAATTTGTTCATAATGATATCCTTGTGAAACAGTTCATTGTCGTAATGCAAAGTTCGTGAGCTATCTTTCCATAAATGTTACCTTTTTTTTGACAAATTTACTCTCTCAAACCACGCCTAACACTGCGATAATACCCTTTATTTACAGTCTACCCTCCTGAATGAAATTCCAAGTGCACCACAATGTGATAATTAAAGAAAACAACCAACACCGACTTGACTTTTATCGACGTCTATATGCTTTTTCGGTTACAAGTCAGTAGGAAGGCGACATCAAACACGTTTATCCATATCTGAGCACCAAATATAACGCGATAAATCGGACAATTGGTATCGGGGACACCAGAAAGAGAAAATTAAATAGAAAATAATCGATATAAGCCAAATATTCATAGCTACAGGTTCTGGAAACAGTTCTTTATTCTCAAAACTAATTTTAACAAACGCGTAATGCGCGGCAAATTTGACTGAATTCACTACAAGGCAGTACATTGCTGCAGCCTACGAGTTAAAAATTACAGAGGAAAGAATCCCGAAAGGTCGGTAAATCTGTGAGGGTGGTACCAGAAGGAATGAGGCTCCGCATTCTGCTTCAATTTTTAGACCTTAATTTGGTAAACTGACTAAACAAAATTGTACTCAACGTAGCAAGCATTAAAATTGTATCCAATTGACCACAATCTGCAATCTGCAAATCCATGAATTATTGTTTTTAAGAAAAAATTAAATTTCTGTAAACACGTCATTTTGGGTGGAAGGTAGCCGAATAGAATTGGCTCTGTTGTTCATATTCATGCCGACAACTATATGTTTCAAAAACAAAAATTACGAAAATTATTCAAATTTTATGGAAAGTGACAAAAGGAAATGCCCTATATTTGAAATCTCAAGCCCAACTTCTGACTCAATCTCAATCTACTTAAAAAATCAAGAAATACAATTGGTCAAAAGAGGTACGTTAGTATAATACCTTAAATGGTTCCTTCTGGAAATATAATTTTTCTCGTATGAGATGGTGAATGCCTTCATTCCTTCGGCTAAAAGTATAAAAATAAGTCGCGAGAAGTCACGTCCGACAAAAAGATCTTGGATAGACTTTTTATAAGCCTCTGCCATGATCTGATAAAATATTTAGCTGTACCAAGTTTTAAAAATGTACAATAACATTGTACCAAATGTTATGCGCCCTAATTTCTTCGGTTGAAGATATAATCATTCCTTCGAATTAAATTGTAAAAGTGATTTATATCTTTGTTCCCTCTGTAGAAGATATGAAATTTTCAAAAGAACGATAATCTTCTGAAAGTTCTATTATAATATTTTATTCACATCAGTGTCCCTCTTCCTATAACGCACACTTTTTTCCCCTGAGACATTAACAAGTGCAATCTGTGTCGGTTTAAAATTTTCGTGAAAAAAGATAAAAAAAAAGCTAGAAAAATAAAAAAACTAACTTCTTTCTAAAAAATTGGTTGAAACTGAAGAAGTTAGGTATATATTCATATTTAAAGTTCTTTCTTGATAAGGTATGCATTTCAAATAAAGGGTGTCCAAACAAAAACGCAAGATTTAAATGACTGGCTGTATTACATGTGGCGCCGTCTTGTTGAAACCACATGCCCTCCAATTTATTTCTTCAATTCTAGGCACGAAAAAACTGGTTATCACTTCGCGATACTGAACACCATTTACTTTTTGCGCTTGACATGCCTCATTTTCATAAAAAAAACTCCATCGATTCCTCCAGCCCAAAATTCACACCACACAGTGACATGTTGAGGGTGCATTTGCTTCTCGTGAATCACTCGAGGATTTTTCTCACCCCAAATGCGACAATTCTGCCTATTGGCAAAGCCATCAAGATGGAAATGGGCCTCGTCACTGAAGATGATTTTATCGGCAAAATCAGCATTTTCATGTTTTCTCTCCAATACCCAATTAACGAACTTCGACTGGGTCGAACTTCGATGGACCTAGTGGAAGGCGCGTTGTTGTCTTTACATCACTAACAATTATTGTTTATTCGTGTAGCACCCCATTTTTACTAACCTCGTACCTTCTACTAGCAAACAACAACAATTGTTCAAATGTCAAACAATGATACTTCGAATGGCGCCAAATTTAAATCGTGCATTCTTGTTTGGACACCCTTTACATTTCGATTCATAAACTCATAAGTATTCCAAAAAAAAAAAAAACATTATCTTTATAAAATCGACATTATTTAACAATTTTTTTTTCCGTTAGATCCAATTACATTAAGACTAAATTTTGTAGTTTACTATTCATTCCTATAGCTCCAAACCGATGAAACAGTTTTTAAAGCCAGATATCGTACGATTCTTTTGGTATTTAAAGATCCGAATAATATTTTAATATTTGTGAAAAAATATTATTACATGAAAGTAACAAAATGTATGTTCTGATTCACTTCAAATATTTAAACGCGTTGTAGAATATTTTCTACTAAACTAGAACAAGCAGCAATGTTGCTTTGCATGAAAAATACCTTCTCGTCGAAATTAACTAGTCTAAAATCTGCAGAAAGTGGCGATTTGAAAGCAATATTCCATAAAAGGATCCACCCAATGAGTTGCAAATTTTGCTGTATTTTTATATATAAGTATGAATTTATGAAATTTTTGTGGTACGCACAAGACTAAAAGTTGTATTTTGTGTAACTGTCAAAAATTATTAGGGGTTTTTTCGATTATTTCATCAACTTAAGCATTTCCTTGATGTTTCTGCATATAAATTGATAAGTTTCAAATTCCCGTTCGAACAACTTAGTTGTAATTTGTGAAAATTTCTCTATGCTGACACACTTGCGCTCGTATTGGCGTGATTGATCTGTAGATTCTTTACCCCATTTGCAGAGCCATTCTTTCAATGCCGCATAAACTGCTCTTGAGACCGACTGTAGTAAGTTTTAATAGAAATACGTATTATTTTAGGCATGGTTTATATACTCAAACAGGTTGCAATAATATGATTAGCAAAAAAGTCAAAACTAGTCTAAACAATTTACGAAAAAAGCCTGAAAAGGTTAAACACTAAGTGCAAAAGTTTCCCGTTAAACGAGATGTAAAAAGCTAACTTAGCAACACTGCTCGTGGTCCATAATGTAGGGAAAGTGGCACCGTTTGAACATCAAGCAAGGGTTGTATCAGAAACAAACAGCTGGTTTTATACTATATATATCGGCTTAGTCCATATTTCCAGTGGAAGTGGTTCTTTTTGGTATTCTTCAGTAATCGCGACCACAATTTGGTCGGTTCCTTGAAACATTATGTGAATTGGAATGGTTCCCTCTAGTAGCTGTACAATAGACGGGCAGGAATTTTTGTACAAGAGTTGCGAACTTAACCCGGATATAACTATGACATATTTTTATGCCAAATTCGAGATCACTGTCATGCTCTCAACAGAAACACCGACGAGAGGATGGGATGGGAAAACTGAATGGAAAGTTATAGAAATTTCAGCCCGTTAAACCGACCTATAAATGTTCTCTTCCGCAGTTTGAAACATGATAAACACATTCAGGATGACATTTCCGTGTTCAAAGCCTGAGCGGTCATAACAAGAATGTTGTACTTTTTAATGTAGTTTGAACAGATGGTCAAAATCCTTCAATTTACCTAATAGTGCCTATCAATTATTTGTTCATCAAATAGAAAAATTTCACAATGAGTAGATATTTTTTCAAATTCAAACAAAAATTCTCAATTTCAATGCACTTTTCTCGATATCAGACACAAATTCTCGCAATCAAACTTATTTCTCTTAATTACAAATTGAATTTTAAATCTCCAACTAATATTTTCCTAACATAATCTAGATATTCTCATTAAACCTACGTTATCCCTATATTAAATGCAAGATGACAATTTCAACTCATTTTCTCACAATACTTACCTGTAATTCTTACATTGATTTTCATGTTTTAACACTAAACAAAAATTTCAAAAAACGATAAATCAATCTCTATACAAAAATGTACCCGAAATACGAGGGCTGACGACCTAACAAAGAAGATACAGCCCGATACACTTTTTTCAGTGATATTCAATAGCTTCTATACCCTGTATATGTAAGAACTGTCAAACTCCTTAAAATAGCCATCAACCGCAGACTTCACCTTTTCACTGTTGGATAATCTTTTACCACCGAGCCATTAATTCAAGTCCGGAAATAGAAAATAGTACGAGGAAGGTAAATCTGGTGACTAATGTGCATGATGAAGCAATTCGAACTTTAATTCATTAATTTTGTCCATCGCAATTGTGGATGTGTGAACTGTCTTGATCAAACAACACATTTTTCGCCAAATTCGCCACCTAAACGCTGCAATAAATTAGCATAATATTCTCCGTAGATTTTGTCTTTTTCTTTCTGAATGCAATCAATAAAAAATAATCCCATGAGCATACTAAAAAACCAGACGCCATGACCTTGCCTGTAGATGGAACCGACTTCACCTTATTTGGACAGGATTCTCCCATTCTAATCCACTGATTTGACTGTTCCGTAGCCTCAGGTGTGAAGTGGTAGACCCATGTTTCATCCATGGTTATAAATTGACGCAAAAATTCAGCTTTATTGCTGTGAAACATCACCAAACACTTTACTAACTTCAGCCGATGATCATCTAACACCATTTTGTAGATTTTCTTTACCGTGTCTAGAACCATGTCCATGTTCGTCTTGGCAGCTCGTACGGCCCCGTTTAAACGAAAGAGTAGACCCCTCCAGAGTAGAATCTAGCTGAGCTTTAATATTGGTTGGACTGAGACTTTTCAAATGAAAATACTAAATTACATAACGTTGACTAATTTTTCCATGTTTTCCATATTAGAAAATACTAAACAACGTTGCCATTATTCACCAAAATATAAGTGCGCAGCTAAGTTCTTGCTGTTTTTTTTTTTTTTTTTTTTGTTTCATTTTTTTGTTATAAAAATGCAACTTTAAAGCAATTTAAGTTACTTGCTTTCGAATCATTCCCAACACATGCAATCGGTTGGAAATGGCTTGACGCATATCTCTTAATACTGAAGCAAACTTTATCTGCGTTTGACATAAATCAATGCCGTCAATTCAGTGTCTTCGAAGATTATTCTTCTTCCTTCACGCGAATGGTCGTCAACATCAAAATCACCGTCTTTAAAGCGACGGAACCGATCTCGACACGTTGTTTTACTTAAAGCAGCATCTCTGTAAACGTTTTGAAGCTTTCAGTGAGTTTCAGCCGCCGTTTTCTTCGATCGAAAGAAGAAAATCAATACTTTACGCATATGACGATTATTTGACACAAAATCATACATATTCGTACAACCAAAAGAATATGACATCAAAAGAAAATCACTATTGTGTCGAGGCGGTTTGTTTACCATATGCCTAAGCTTGGCTCACGACGTTTAGGTTATGGCAGAATCGACTAGCACTTACAGATGACGCCATCTACTGGTAAACAGCGGAAAATTAGTTGGGCACCTAATTTTTTTTTTTTTTTTCAAACTACAACTTTGGGACTGCCCTCGTAACAACCAAGTTCTTGACAATTGCTTAAATGTCAAATTTTATCGTTTTTTGTAAATCGATTGTAGTAAATCAGACAGCAGAAATCTAATTTCACTTAACGAACTACACACAGAAATAATCGCTCGGTATGAGATTGTAGCAATCGGTAGTTTGGTTCACGGAATTTATTTCCTGCAACTGTAGTTGGATCGATTCCATTTCGTATATTAATTAGAAGCCGCAACTGAATTAAAAATTGTTCGAATTTTACAGTATTCCGGTATCAGTGCCAAATTATTTATAACTTTGTTGCATACCTACAGATGTGCTCAAGAATTGTTGTCAAATGGACCGAATTTGTCACTACTTACACTGCAATTACTGAATTTCCCATGTATTTTACAAGAGCAACAACACCTATTAATTCTGTGTTAGGCTACCAAAGCTTAATGAAGATTTATTTTCGTTATTCCCTTATCCAAAATTATCAGTTGTAATGACCTCAGAATGCAATTGCAGCACTGCATTCTGTAAAAAATACCGTAAATTGATCAATGAAACATACAATATTTATTATTGATCTTTAAAGAAGTCCCCTGCCGAAATAATGCATTTATGTCAACAAACAAATCAATCACCAAAATGTTTTTCACGCACATTTACCGGAAAAGACTTCTCGCCACGAATTCTCTTTTATTTCTTTCATCGACTAAAAACGGCTGTTTCAAAGTGGTAATTTGATTTTTTCGCAACGAGGAAAAAAGGTCAGGTAGGGCCATATCACATGAATATGGCGGTTGTTCGATGACATTTGTTGAATTTTTGGCTAGAGATTCGTTCACAATGATGGCTTTGTAAGATGGTGGATTAGCGTAACGCAACATCCCTGGGTTTTTTTTCGCACAAGTATGGTTCACCATATAGCGGCCAGATAACAATTTTTGTATTAACTGTCTAATCTAATGGCAAATATTCTGCATGAGCTGCACCATAGTAATCAAAGACAACAGTCAACATTTCTTTAATATTTGTGGCTTTTTTCGTTTCCGCATCACTTAGAAGGCGAATCTTACGCGAATGAGTGAGACAAAACAAATTGCCTTGCATGTCATGAATGGGACTTGGGAAAGCTTCTCACATTCGCTTACACTCATTCTATTTTTAGACTTACACTACAGGACCTACAGTTTAGCCCCGATTCCGAACATCACAGTTTGAGAAGCATTCAAAAGACTTGTCGATTACTCGACTACACGTAGTGTTCATCAGACATGTCGAGGTGATTTCCCCGCAACTACTGATAAATGGTAGCTGTACGAGTATGCGGGGTTGAACCCGCGATTATGCGAACAATAGCCGGGCGTACAAACCATAACCGCACTTAAATTTTTGCAAAGTTGTTAAAAAGTTAACATAAAAAACTTGCTGTAGATATTAATTTTTTTGACAAAGAAAATATTTTTGAAACATTTGAGTCGATTTTCTAAACTCTTACATATAGTGGATGAATTATATGAAATAGAAATTGATTTATAATTGAAAATGTGTATAAAGTTAGTCACTTAATCAAGCAAAACCATTTTATTTACCGAACAAGCGGTTGGTGACCAACCAACTGATTTCAATAAGCACGAGTAGCCAAACAGCCACATACAAATATACCTTGCACCAATTTTGTCCTGAAATATCTCAAGCACGATTTATGGTACATGAAACGTTTTATAGTACAACAAACAAAAAAAAAAAAAAAAAAAACATGAAACATTATTGGTGGTACATATGCATATTGTCGATCCAACATATATTATACCAAACAGATTCCATATTGTTTGTAAGAAGGCGAATGTAGGTCGCCTGCCCTTTGAATACGAAGAAGCACATATTTATACACTGTATAAATGTATGCCATGAATGATAGCATAAGCTTCGAATATTATACAAAAAGACCTTGAAATATTTACAATTTTAAAACACGTACGGGTATGTCAGGGCGACCCAAAAAAGTACTGGCAGTACCAAGTTGATAACAAATCTTAGACATGCTCTCCTTCCTTCTGGAATATGTCTTGTTTTTACTTCCAAAATATTTGATGCATGGGTGTGAATTTGTATTTGGCTTCAAAAAGAAATCTGTTTTGCAACAAGTTGGATTGAAAAACAGCGGTGTACGTAGTGCACTGTGCATTCTTCACAAAAAGTGGTAGTTTTTCTAACAATTCAAGTCACCACATTCCAATGCAAAACAAGTCGACGTAAGTAGTAAAGAAGAGGGTGTACTTACGTTTTCAAATTCACTACTTTTTCTTTTATTTTCGTCTTCATCAAAAAGAATAAAGGTATTTACGGTTATGCATATAGCGGCTTCAAAACCACCGGTCTGGCATAGCTCTCAGCTATTAAATACCTGTCATCTGAAGTGTTAGTTATTAAGTAAAAGGTCTACCATTTACGATTACGAATCGTTTAATAACCAAAGAACGCGTAAAATAGTTCAAACTTACTACAAAAGTGGTGATTCAAACGTGGGTTTTTAATCGAATAAAATGTTCTTAATCGCTAAAGCTGATTTCTCAATCGGTGGTTACGTCGAGAACCAAAATTGTCGCATATGGCGTTCAGAGAATCCAGCATTGATTATAGAAAACGCATTGCATCCGGAAAAAGTGACTGTTCGGTGGGGATTATAGTCTGGAGATATCGTATTTTTTTGAAAGTCTACCGTAAAATGATCCACTGCTGCAACCAGTTCAGAGGCGGCCATATTAAATATACTGTACATATTTCGCACATAATGGCAAGATCCAAGTACTATAATGAAATGAAAGTTCCATCTAAATCATAGCACAACATACGTTGTTTAACTTTACTTGAAGACGAAAAATGGATAACCCTGTATACAGAAATAACAGAAATAATGTAACAACTACAAGCAAGCGTTTGAACTACAAAACAGTTGCAGATGTGATACATCAGCCCTTCACTTCTGGTATTCTCCATATAAATTCACCAGTTTTCCGAAATTCAAATTCCTCCCAATAAATCCTCATCCCCAACTTGCCACAACCCAAAAGTTTGCCCGCTTTATTGCTTCATAATTAATTGTAGGCATTGACCGATTAACCCCATCCCTTCTGGTGTCTCCCGTACAAATGACCAATTTAACCCATAAACTCAAATTTGCACACGTTAAGGTTTTTCTAAAGTACGAGTACGTTCCCAGAATGAATGTCAAAATTGATCGATTTTCCGAAATGCAATTAGTCCGTAAATTCTAACTGATTGGTCGGCTCTAGCAGTCTTGGTTGTTTATACATTAAATTTTTTTATGTATCAGTGACCCCGCCCCTTCTGTTGTTTTCCTTGTAAATGGCCGACATAATGCATATACGAAAATAGGCGACATTGCCATATGCATTCTGGTACTTCCCAGTTGACTGATTTATCGAAATTCGGTTTCCCATTACAAGCCCTAATTCGTAGGCTGAAGTTACTTAATTTCGCGTCAATTATTTTTAACAAATTGTCTTTATCAACTTTCATATTCCTAGATGTACATATATATCTTTCATTCATATAGTTTAGTTTACATCAGGCATTTAGTGCTGCGAATGAAAATAGACTAAGCTGCCACGCCCCATGAGGTACTACATATACAAATTAGCCGTGTTAGCAACAATCATAATTTTCTTTTTTTTATGGTTCATTTCAAAAGGATGTTGGTTGAAGGTGTATATATATTTAAATCAGCTCATCTGACTGAAATTTCTGTACTTGTTTTTCGTTTTTTTGATTTTTACTGTACATCAAAATTTGACCACGTCCTTCTGCTACCTCCCATACCGGCACAATCTCTGACAGTTTGATCTTTTTTTCGGTATTTGTACGTTGCATTTGATACAACTCCAGAATGTTTTTTCATTTGAATAACGCAAATTGAAGAGAAACTCAATTCCAACTGGAATATATTGTAGACTAAATATCACTGTCAATCTCACAAGATACGTTGTTAGAGAAAGGGGTGGTAATTTCATTTATCATCATTGTTCAAGTTATATCAGAAAGATTTGAATCAGAAGCTGTGTAACAACTCTAACAATGCGATAGATACAAATATGCACATGTATACGCACTTAGTTATATGCATAACATCCATTCAAACAAACATATTTCCAAACGTTATGTACATGTGAATCACCAAGCATTGGAATTCAAAAGGACAAATAAGTTTCTTTCATTTTGTACATATCGAGTAGTCTGCACTACATACATTGTAAAGGATACTCTGGAAGCATATTATAAACTACTGCAAATAACGCACTTACTTATTTTATATTGTCAACAGGTACAACAGCAACTATTGTAAAAATCATTACCGAGAAATCCAACGGAGAGGAAATCATAATGGAGCAGTCGATGGTGGACTTTGGTTGTTGGACATTGACGGTCCAAAGATCAACCAGGGATCAATATATACTTTGACATTTCATCATCACATGACTGGAAGAATCATCGTTTAAATTGAGGGTTCTTTGAAATAATACTTTCACATTTCACAAATGTAAGCTGTAAAGAAATTGAAGCGAACTTACAAATAATTGATATAACAAATAAGTGAAATTAAAATTAAGGAGGCGTAAGAAAATGGAAACTATATACATTGTAGCTTCAAAATCGACTAATCTTCCACATATACAAAATTATTGCATTACTGACTGACTGACTGGTCAACGCCCAGGCCAAACGACTAAAGTTAGAATCACGAAAATTGAAGCAAACATAGCCAATATACAAGCGGCGCGCGATAAGAAGGAAATTTTCAAAAATTCGTATTTTTGGGCCAAAAGCAGAGTAAAAAGGGACAAATCTGGTATCACCGCCCCGCTTAAAAGACTAGAGCTAGAATCATGAAAAGAGTGCAAACACTCTCTATGAAGTTTTTTTTTCTAAATTAATGAGGAAGGCTAAAAAATGGTAAAAGTACTACTGATTGGTGTCCGTATTCTCCTTCCAAAGCAAACAGGCAGTAAGAATGGGTTTTTCGAAATTGGTGTTCTAATAGGTAAAAATGGAATAAAAAGGGACAAATTATTGAACAAGGACATAGAATATTGCAGATTAGAAATTATCAGAATGATTGAATTGTGGAAAACCGGAAAGGTGCCAAAAGTTATGTATCAATACTATCCATTTTCATTGTGAGACCTTAATTTCGCAAACTCGCAGCCTGTGCTAAATTCGAATAAAATTAATAGAAACCATGTAAAAGGGACGAATTTAAGTCATGGCAACTGTTTCTTCCAACTCTGCCAGGCATTAAAAAATGCAATAGGCTATAATTTCGGTTACTGTACAGAAGAAAAACTTAATTTTTGAAATTTGATCAATTTGTACGGGAAGTACTGGCTGTTGGACACGATGACTTCTCAAGCCTTAGAAAAAAATATTTAACTAAATCTTAGCCGGGAATTAAAAGTGGGCAATATCGACCCTCTCCTACTGGTAAATTAATTCGTAGACTACAGTAATCAAAATGTATATTACTCGGCGGAATTTGAACAAATCAATATATTAAATATGACCTTCTGGTAACTCCCATACAAGTGACTGATTTAGTCCATATATTCTTAGATTTACCTACTTTATCTAGTTGCACTACGTTTAGTAAAATTTAGTACACGCTTAGCGCTTGAGATTCAGGTTGAAAATGAAAATTGGTACACAACATGTTTTGTTCAATTTATTGCAGCTTCCAAAGACAACCAGCCTCCGAAATAATAGACTTATCCAAATCGGTGTTCCAACCATCAAAATATTTTGCGGTTGTTCCACAAAGATATTTTGGGTGTTGGAAAGAAAAAAGGTTAGGTGGAGACATATCATGAATTTTTGGATAAAAATTCGTTCCCAATAATAAACCTGTGAGGTGCTGCGTTATCGCAAATTTCAAAATTTCTTCACTGATGCTCTTAATACACCGTCAGTAGCGACAAAAAGAATTTTGACAGTCCTCATCAGCGAACTTTTTAAGTGGTCGATTCGCGGTACCTTTTTATCATAACGCATGGTAAAATTAATATATTGAAAATTTGGAGCGATATTAAACTATGAAAACGATTTGAAGAAACACATTAAGACTGTTTTTTTTTTTCTCATCGCAAAGTGGAACTTGTAGATCAAAGGGAGTCGTAAATCACTGTACGGTAACACCATGACTCATTTTATGAGCTGCAGTTGATATGAGCGACGAAAATAACCCAAACATATTATAATAAACCTTGTTTAACCGCGGTACGCGACCGAATATCCATATTCTGCACCGAGGACAAATATTATTTATCATGTTCATATAGGAGAAAGAGAAAGAAACATTATATGAGCATCTTAAAGAAACTTTCGACCACTAAGAAACTTTAAAAACTGAATTGAGGAAGCAGATCTTTTTTATCAAAAGACGATCATTTGATCATCATTTTATAAGAAAAAAAGTTTCCTAGTAACTTGGTACTATGAAGAATATGGTATGGTTACATACATTGCAACACTGCAGGTAATCATAACGTTAGAAAACGGGAGAACGCGGTAAGGAGGAGGAAGGCAGATTATTGTGTTGTTGTGGGAAAAACTGCAAAGAAAATGCTAGAAAATTTCACAAAAAGAGAAAAAGTAGTAGTTGTGCTACGGAAATCTTTACCTGGTTGCATGACGTTAAAGATGTGGTCACGTATGTGGAGAGTTTGTTGCAAATATAGAAGTTACTTGTTTCAAAAATGAAGAAATCGCATAAATTATGACCAGAAGTAAAATAGTTTCTTCTCTTGCATCACACTCACAAGCTATTGAACGATTCCGATAGTCAGTTTGCGCGTTGGTCAGACACATCCAGATGACCGGTGCTCAAATAATGATAGTGGTGTATCTGGGTCCCAATCTCCGATCAAATTCATAACAGTCGTGCTCACAAAATTACTGATAACACAAAATAACCGATATCATCTGAAATTTTTCATACAAATCTAATTTAACGACAAATCCAAACATTGATTTGATGATGAGTTGCCGATATGAAACGATATGAAACTCTCGATTAGCTTCAGTCTCCGTTTTCTTCGACTGAAAGAAGAAAATCAATACTTCCGTCATATAACGATTATTTAGCACAAAAACATACATATTCACACAACCAAAAGAATATGACGTCAAAATAAAATCACTATTGTATCGAGGTGATATGTTTACCTAAGCTCATGACGTTTAGGTTATGACAGAATCGCCTAGCAATTACAGCTGGCGCCATCTGTTGGTAAACACCGGGAACTTGGTTGCGCACCTAATATATTGCCACTTAGTTAATTAATGTATTATGTATGTATGAGTCTTCTTATTAATATCGTGAGGAAATGTGCACGATCCGTCCTAAATTTCAATTAATCTGTGCTTCAAGCTATGCTTTGCTACCTCATCACGTTCAACTCTAATGATGTTATTCGTTATTTCGATTCGAATTCAAATAACAATAACAAACTACCTGAGACATTAATTTTTAAATTCAAGGTGTTTCATTGTGACTTGATTACAATTACAGATTACATTGATTACATTATAGCTATTCACGGCGTCTGAGTTATTCCTTTGAAAAATCAATAGTTTAAAAGTTTTTTTTATTTAAAATACAATCAAATTGAAATTGTGGCAAATTAAATAACCAAATCATTTGGATGGCATTAGTTGTCAACAGCATTCGTCCCAAAATAAGTACCATTTTTCTGAAATTTTGTGTTATTATATTTCAGATAATATCGAAACAAAATCTGATATCATATTTTCGTTAGACAGCCATATCGGACATAGGAAATATATTTTTGAAACTTTTTTACTTTGCTAGTACTTATTTTGGGATTACAAAGTTTTTTTCTTCCTGCATATCAGATTGACACAATCTTTAATCCTACAAATTTCACTGTGTAATGAGACAACAAAAAAAAAAAAGAAGAAATCTTGCTGAGGCTTTTCAAGATCGACACAGCCCACTATTTTGTCAGATCGTAGTCCGTGAAAGGAAACGGGCTACACCGTTTAACTTCTGCTGATACATCCCATACAAATTGACAAATTATCTGAAATTCAGTTTCACTTCTGTAAGTCACCTCATTCGTAGATTATAGTAAAAAACTAAATTCCCTTACAACCCTTGAATGAGATATAGGAGAGCATTCATTGAAATTACACGCATTTTCCTTATAAATTCACTCAACGTGACCTACAATTTAACGATTACGAAAATTAGTTTGAAACTCATTCAGTAAAGTTGTCGACTACTCGAAGTGTTTGTTAGATCCATTGATTTTACCGCTGTTCACCAGTTCGCAGACTACGGTAACTTCGTATGTGATAGCATTAAAAAAATTGACCTGTTTAACACAAAACCTTAAGCGCTAATCTCTTTTTTATTTCCACTTATTTCGCCAAATATTGACCGTTCCCAAGAGTATAGTTTTAGAATGGCATCGGGGCAAATTGATACACACACCTCTTCTGGCAACCACTATAGAAATTAGCCGATATCTTTAATTTCAAGTTATCTTCCTAATTTCAAATCAGCAGGATATAGTAGGCTAAATTTTTGTTCATTTTATTAATTTTTAATTTTCTGTAAAATTTAAGAAAAATCGAAAAATTAACCACACCCCTACTAATATTTCCCACACATATGATATATACAATTATATATATCTTTATGTCTTTCAAAATGTTGTTTTGGTCTCTGTGAAATTCGGAACAGATCATGCATTTATTACGACGAACGTAGTGCCTATTTTAATACTCTTTATGATACTTTCGATACAAATTGACCACTTTATTGATATTTAATTTTTCCATGTTAACTTCTTCGATTTTAGTTAAATTAATATTTGTCATTTTATTGCACTGTAATGCTTAGTAAAATTCGAAAAAAAATTGTCCGAATAACCACGCTACCTCCGGTAACCATCATGTAAATTATTTGGTTTAACCCATTTATTCCTAGACTCATATCCTTCTTTCGATTAGACTAAATTCTGCATAACCTAGTCCGTATCAGGCATTTATTAATCTTAGTTATCCTAATGAATATTGTAGGATATGGCTCATCTATAACATCTGGGCAGAATACCCCAAAAAACTGTAATTTTGCTTCTGCCTGTGGAAGACAATTTAAGCTCTAACATGTTCTAAATTGTGTTACCTTTCAGAACAATGCAAACATGTAATAAATTCCTGAACGTCGCTTTCAATCGGTGAGAGAGTGATGATACTGTTTTCCAAATTTGTTGCAAAAATTTGATATTTATTACAAATTTTGATTTGAAACTTCTGGCATTTTTGACACACAGAAGTTGTCGATGTGATTTTTTACAGGTTACGTAAAATTTTATTGGCTTTCCAAAACATATTTTGAAATCATTCTGACTTCTATTTGCTTTACGATTACCAAAAACAACCGCAAATAGTCAAAGGAAAAAATTTAAAAAAATATAAATTTAAATAGCTTTGGAGATACGTTATAAGGGACAAACGGCGCATGTATGCATTTTTTCTTCAAATGCTAACCGATGCCGTAAAAATTGCTGTAAGCGGCGCAAGTAAGTTTCCTGATAGTTTAAAAAAGTCTGTGTGCAATTTTATCAAATTAGGTCAAACTGTTAAAGAGTGGCATAATACTTCCCGTGCACACTGTATACCGCCAGGCTTGTTATCGTTGTTAACATGTATCGATGTGCCCGATAAGAATGAATGACTCAGACGAAGTTTTAATTTTGCATTCAAATTAGGTCGTTTTTAGGTTTATAGGCATATTTTTTGGGAAATAGAAATGAATTAAGCGTGTAAGAGTTTATTATTTTCTGCTTGTTTCATAACAATTTTCCATCACTTCTTTACGACTTTTTATTAAATACATGCCATTTATATTATAATTTGAATAGATATATTACGTATTGTACAATCGTTTGCCAAACGGAATTAATATAAACTAGAACTTTGAGGTGTGGAATTTGATTGAAATTTACCCTTTTATATCTTAAAACATTATTATACTTAAATGAACCGCCCACTGTTTAGGTTAGTAACGTTGTTGCCCTTTTACTCCCGCCAATTATATCGCACATTACATATATATAATATGGCCACCCGTGTATTTTGGCGGAAACTTCATCAAATAATCATCCAAAGCAATCGGTGCACGAGTACTCGTATGTATGTATGTTATATTTATGCTGTTTTGTAGATTGAACGAATTGCCATCAAGTCAATCAAATAGCGATTTCCTCATCAAAGGGGCGTTTGAAATTTAATTATAATTAATGACCTTGCATAAAATCTGAACATACAAGTTCCTGCTGATATAAGCTTAATTATGACGTACACAAAAAAAAAAATATTTTCATGATTTCAGAAGGCTTTTAATGCATAATTTCATGTTGTATAAATGGTCATTTAAGAGGTCTTAGCCTGATGCTTTTGAACGGATTATTCTTTCTTTCCTTTGTCACAGAAGTCGTGATTGGGTGGTTATTTGTTTACCAGAACTATATATACAAATACTCAACTTTTTTGGAAAAACTGGTTTTTCGGAAAATCCAGTTTTCGGTTATTTAAATAACACAAAAAGCGGGTTTTCGGGTTCATTTTCAACTGATGTTAAATTAAAAATGTACGTTCTTATGAAAACAAATCCTACCTTTTAGAGCAAAAATAAGTATTATTTGAAAAATCAACCGTTTGTTAAGCGTTCAGTTATTAATTCTGAACTAAAGCCGCAGAAAATTTGCAAAAGTGCAATAAATTTTTTATTTGAGTTAATAATTCAATGCTTGATATTTTATTTTATGCAAATGTTGATTATGGTTACATTCTAAGGAAACCATGTGAGATAAATAATTTCAAATCACTCGCTGAACTACAATTTTTGTGTTAAAACTAATCTTTCTAAAGATTTCGTAAGGCTTAATCACTGTAAATTCGACGCTGTGATAGATTTCTACGAGTTTAGGTCTTAGCACACACTAAAAAATCATCAGCCGTTAGATGTAATAGAAATATTTTTGTTGCAGAAATTTTTCTAAATATCAAAATTGACAGCGCAGAGCAGTCAAAATATATAACTCGTTCTTTACTTTTTAACAAACACGTTCTTCAACAAATTTGGATTATTTCGGTACTACGTACTGAGGCAATTAATCCTCTAGGACAGATGCAAACTAGTGCAGAACATTGATACAAAGAAATTTTGTAAAAATTATGTTTTAAATAACCCGAAATTATGAACAAAATCTGATTAGCAAATATTCAAACTAGGTTTTATTTAATTATATAATATACATACAAATGTTCGGTTATTTAGCCAATCAGGTCTGGGTCCTAAAGTGTCGTGACAATTCATGATGAAATTAAATATACCTTCACTCTGGGAAATAAAGATATATATCACTTGATAGGGCCAAAACTGTAACCCCCAGATGAAAGCATTTAAATTATCAAGTATAGCTTGATCAAATTCGTTTCATTGCTTTTTAACCCCATTGACCGATATTCGTCTGTCTGACGGGCTGGCCGGTGAACACTATAGGTATATCCACCTTAAATCTTTATTAAACTTCTCAAATTTGCCGCAGCCCAAAATTTTGGCAGAACTTATCCCTCTGGTACCTATCACACAAATTCGCCAATTTTCCAAATTCAATTTCCTCCCTGTAGCTCCTCATGTGTGACCAGTAGTAACCTAAATTTTTGTTCCTTGTACTGTTTTATATAGTTTGCAAAAGTGCGATTTAACCCATATCTTTTATATGGTCACACCGAATTTAATAAAATTTGGTACAAGTTCACCGTTTGGTATGTTATTGTCTTAAAATGAAAAAAATAAGAAAATTAAAGTTTTTTCGAAATTTAACCATTTCTACGTAGTCTGCAGTAATCTAGTCTTTTACCCGTAACATTGCCTTAAAAATCTCAAAAAACCGAAGAAAACTCTGGTACCTCTAATAACAATCACCGATTCAACCAACATATTCTTACTTCCACATCTTTCAATTAGTTATGCCGAACTCGCCCAAATTTAACACATAACTTGTGTTTTGCACACTAAGTTCTAACAACTGAAATGGACGATGCTTTCAGGTCCATTCTGGTACCTCCCATACGGATTAACCGATTTATCGAAATTTAATTTGAAGTTGGTTTAACTCTTTTCAATTGTATTGACTGGGGGGGACACTTGTCCCGCAATTGTAACAAGAGGTTTGTTTGTGTTAAATGCGAAGAAGAAATCATGGTCCGGGTGAGTGCAAACTTGAGAAAAGTAGTGGTTCAATTCCTTATTGTGCAAATTGTAAATAGGAAGGACGTGCATCCTCATATCCATATGGATATAAGGAAAACATTGATGAATCAGGCAAGACAAAAAGACAAATTGCTTCCAATAATGTTTCAGAGCTACTAACTCGTCCGCAGTAGCATATGATATATTTAATGACATATTTAATAATACTACATCAGAAAGTCCAACCTGCACGCCAAAACGACAAATAATTCAGGATTTTCTATTCGAAGTAAAAATACAAATACAAAAACATGAAATTTTGTATATATAGATTATTCGGATCAGTAAATTTTTATTATTCAAAGATTACGCTTTAGGAATGCAGTATTCGACCAAAAAAATTATTCTATCGATTTAGGTAATCTAATAGAAAATAGTAATAGCGTCTAAAATTCTATCCTATGGTAATCGCACCTAATGGCAAAGAAGAAGATTATGTTGGCTGAGTGAAGATTAGAATTTTTTCCAGTTTTTATGAATTCTTGAATTGAATTGAATTTTAAATATATCTCTCAAGACCTTTGAGTATGAATTTAGATCTCACCTGTCAAACTAATAAGACATAACAAGAATTAATATATCTCAGCTCAAGCTACACCGATTTTCTAAAAAAAATTGCGTTTTTTTGGATTTGTTTGCATATTTTAACTATCTTTTCTTTTTGCCAGGGGAAAATAATATTTGGAGAAGTCAGCTAAGTTGTGCGGAATTCTATTCTAATTTCATAGTTCATTATGTGTTAAAATAATCAAATGTGAAAATATTGGTAACAGCCGTTTCGGAAGCAAAGAAATGAAATACTTAATTAAATTATGGATATATGACGCCTAAGAATGATCTCGAGAAAGTGAAAACAATAGCAAACTATAACATTATTCAAAAAGAAAGCGCTCGGTTAAATTTCATATTGTGAAGGGGATCATAGATATGTATGAGTAAATAATATTTTCCTAACAGGCCTGTTTTGGCCGCTATAGAATTTAACCTGCCGATGGATATGAAACATCTTTGTAAAAAATTTCGGCCTGCTAGTTCAAGCGATTCATGCTTTTAAAAAACATTCGGATAGACGGATGAAAAAGCGTTCTTGTATCGACATATATTTTTTTTTATTGCGATAACCAAGATAATGCATATAAGTTTCAGATGATAAACCTATGTGCTACTCATCCCTTAGTGGCTGATTGAAATTTGATTTGTTTTAATGAGGCTTTATATACTGCGCCAATGGCTCCCAAGCTTTAAATAATTCTGTAAAAAGTATTCCGCTACCTTCTTTTTTTTTTAATTTGAATTTGTTTTCTATTACTTTTTGATCCATTCCGTATTCCTTCATTCGTATGTTTTGACAGCTATTGAAATGAATTGACTTTTGCCTATTCGATTAGAGACGTATCCGCAATGACCATTGGAAAAAACTAAATTCTCTAACTACCTTAGTCACTTCGGCACATCTTGCGGAGTTAAAACAATAGCTGGGAAACCACAGAATTATTGTAATGTCAGACAACCTAGACCAAAGGTATTAGAAAACTTTTTTATTTCATAGACAAGTGACAGCTATAACACTATCAAGTTTTCAACCTCATGTCAGATTAGACCCCACCTGCAGCAGTATACATTGTTGACATTCAGAGAAGAGCTGATATTGTTTACAGGTGGTACGTAAGATAGCCTGTCGAAATTACTGGTCGATTTTGTCGATTTAGTTTGTCTCACAATACAAAAGTGTTAAAAATAATTAAAAGCATTTTACATTTTAGAGTTCGGCCGACTATACTGGCATTATTGTAAAGCGACTCAATACTTCAGATTCCTTAGTACAGAGTTGTCCAATTAGTATTTTCAGAACTGCTAGTCTGGCAAGACTATCAACTATTAAATACGTGCCATCTGAAGTGTCATTTATTTAGTGAATGTTTTCCCATTTACGGATATGGATCGTTTAACAACCGAAGCACGCGTAAAAATAGTTAAGACTTACTACAAAAGTGAACATTCAAACGTGGGCACTTTTCATGCATTACGCGGTGATTATGGTCGTCGTAATCGACGCAGTGTGCAAAAAATTGACAAGATTATAAAGAAATTTGAAGAGACAGAAAGCGTTACAGATGTGCATCATTGTAATGCACGCACTGCCGAAAATATTGCTTCTGTTAGTAAAAGTGTGGCGGATAATCCGAATTTCAATTCAGAGCGTTATCGGCACATGAACAAAACTGTTGTGTATTTGAAATAAAATGTTACATCGGTGCAGCGGAGACGGAGTTCAGCAAATTTGTATAGAGCCAGAATGGCAGCCGATATTTTTATAGCGACTTCTACTCCATACGATGAAAGTCCCAATTACTAACTGTAAGGTTCCCAAAAAAAATATTTCGGGGATGTTTTAATAGTTGTTGAATATTGTGATTATGTGTTATTGCATGTTTAGACATTTCCCAATAGAAATCAGTATACATTACTACATCCATAAAGTAAGATCAGTTTTTATTCAAAAAAAATCGTTATTTATAGATTCAAACCTGTTTTAATGCCTTTAAAGAACTCCCCCAAATACAATACATTAAGGCAACGTTTTTTCCAATCATTGAATTGGGCCTAATAGTCAAGTATGGTCTTCAGAGCGTGCTGCGAAACACGTTGAACCATAAAACTTTTATTTCGAAACGATACAAAAATACACAATGTTAACATTGTGTTTTAAAAACTTTGATAGATGGGGAAAACTTTTGTGCAGCTTATAGAAATCCTGTTAACATTGTTTTTATTCATAAATAATTTGTTCGCCTACTGTTTTGAAAGTTTTATGGAAATAATTGTCTGTACATCGACAAATTAATATTACAAAATTATATATATTTAAATTTATATAATTGAAATTTGTCATCATCCGTTGGGAGAGAGTTATGTTATTTTGTGTGAAAAATCGTTAAATCTGAAAAATTGGGCTAAAATTCAGATGGTTTTCCAAGGCGTTTTGAAGAACATCCCATTCATTGTTACCGTATTAATTTCTTACGTACTTGCAATTAGATATCAAAAATTTATTTAAAGCATAAATGTTTCCAATATAAATATTGCCCCTTTTTGATCGTTTGTTTTTCGTGAATGACCTAATTATTCCTATTATTATAACTTTGTCGATTCCAAAAAAAAAAAAAAGTTTGTAGATTATAACTTGCCCTTATAAATCCATTTTACTCGTTTAAATATCATGTGCTGAATTTTATGAAGAAAACATTGCTGTCGATGGATCAACAAACGTATCATGCCCCAACCAAAGGAGAAAAAAAAAATCCCTTCGTGGTTTCCCTTAGTACGATTAATTGTTTTTCAGGATGAACAACAAATGAAAAAACATTGTGTTATGAGCCGGCTGTCCGCATCGGTGGCCAAAGGCCATCGATTAGTGAAATGGCGTTCGCTGCTGTAACACCGCCATAAATTTTCTCCGGCCGGACATAGGTTGGTATCACAAATGTTATACGTAAGATGGAAAAACAATACAATGACCGTTTTGGAGCTAAGTGAATAATGTTAGGATATTCATGTGGTAGCCCTTCACCCCAGACTGACCTGACCGTAGAAGCAGTTGTGCAACTTTATGTTGCCAACAGTTACATGAAGTGATGAAAATGGTATATTTTTTTATGTTCACTATATCCAAACCTGCATTCCACATAAAAAGCATGTTGTTTAAGATCTCAAAACTTATACCAGTACAATAAATTTTGTAAAATGACCTTAAAATTTAATTCAGTGCTAATTAAATTGTGTTTTGATAATAATCTCATTATCAGGTATTAATTACATTTCGTAGCTATAGCCACATTTTGCCTTTCTGTGCCCTGACATATTTGTGTTTTGTTGTTCAATTTATTGAAAAATCTGACTTTCTAGTGTGATGTAGGAGAATCAATATCGATGCTCATATAAATTTGTGATTATGGAGGCATTATCCCTTATATCAGAATGATTACCTCGATTTTCGTATCGACAAATCTATGTGAATTTTAATAAACTATTTTAGGAACCTGTACAGAAATTTTAATCAGGTGAGCTGATTTACATACATCTTCACCCGACGTCCGTTTGCTTTGGTGCAAAAGTGTGTGTGTAAAAGTGTGTTTCTTGTCAGTAAATTCTTTGAACCAACTCACAATACTGAATTTAGTACAAATGATTGGATGATATGAACCAGGAATATATGTGTTAAATTAGGTTGTTTGCACTAGAAAGGACTGAATTACCCGGCCACAATTCTCAAATTTTACCAAGAATTAAATCCCAGCAAACAAAATTACAAATAAGTACTTCAAAAAGAAGAGTATTTTCACCAGAGATAGTGCAGCAACATATGAGGACTTTTTTGTCTCCAGCAAAAGTGCTTCAATATCGCTTCCAATGACGTAACTTACGTACTACTTTAAAGTAGTGATATTAACTATATTTTTGATATGGGAAGCGTCATCCCTTCAGAAGTTCATAGAAGCACACACATCTTATGGCATGAATTAGCAGTAAGACGCTATTAAGTTAAAAACAAATAAATATTAAACTTAGTTTCTCTAAATTTTACATAACTGAACGTGCTATATTAATCAGCTAGCCATTGGATGCTAAATTATTACATCCTGTTTACTTACAAAATTTTAATTTTAATTTCAAAATCCTACAAATATTTCGAAAATTTAATGTCATTACAGAATTCACTACAGAAATCACTACATATGACGACATTATGCTAAATTCATTGGTGTATCAATCAAATTTGTACCATAACAAGGTGAGCAGTTGTGGTGAATACTATGATGTTTGATATGTAATGGTTTCACTAGGATGTTATTGGAAATCAAAAATCTATTTCACCACATTATGGTTTACGGTGGGAAATTAAGTTTCGCTAAATCGACCGAATTGTGTGGCAGGTATCCAATATGTAGTCCATGGTATTGCAGTCCATTTTCATTCTCACTACTTGAACGATTTTAATCGGTTTTGTGTGGGCAGTAGCAGAAAGGTCGTGGTTACCTGGTCGATTTTTTTAAATTTTTGCGGATACTATAAAGCAATCGTATTACACACATTTTTCTCAATTAGGAATTACTTAGGAGAAATTTGATTTTGGAAAATCGGTCAATTGGTATGAGAGGTACCGGAAGTTGCGCGACAATGTGATCCATTTTAATTTCTAGACACTACCTTAGCACACCCTTGACGTATACCTTATTGGGCACAATTTAGTGCTATCGTAGAAGTCATGAACCTAAGAATATTTGTGCTAAATTGTTCATTTGTATGGGAGGTACTAGAATTGGCATTTTTAACCGATTATCAAGAATTATAAATCAAAATAATGCACAAAAATTCAACTACCTGCAGTCAGCGTATGAGAAGTTATAGAGAATAAATTAAATCAATTTGTGTTTGAGGTTTTAGAAAGGGTGGATCAATACCGCCAATTTGCACACCGACTTAGATTCGACAAAATATTAGAGTGAGCCAAGTGTTGGTAATAATTTAAGGCAGTATTCTTATCTATCAGTCAACCAGATCGACGGAAATCGCTCAATCGATTTAAAAAGTCATGCAATACAATTGGTCAAAAGATGCTTGGTAATGTAAACGCTTCCTTCTGGGTGCCACATTTTTGCCTTACCCAGTATTCCTTCGGGTGAAGATACAGAAATTAAAAGAAGGTTAAGGCTTAAGCTGACCTAATGTGGGCTGAAATTTTCGTTGTTGAACAGTAATTGCTTAAGTCGGTTCAGATGCATTGATTTAAGAAAGAACCTCCACAGGAATCCCGATCAAACTGTCATAAAAACACCCTTTTCCCATATACCTTTACCAAAATGTACGTAATATGTGCATTTAAGCAGCTATACGAAATACTTCATCTTTAATGTTTTCATTTTTCTGGGTGAAGGTGTAATTATCTCTGATTCACGAGTTACGGACCACCATATTTTAGATTTAGTTAGAAAATGTAATTTAATAAATTTTACATAGCAAAGTTTTAGGGGATTTTTTCAGATATTTCAATGTTTAGGACGACCATTTGTATGGCATGTAGCGAGATAGGGCTAAAAGTGATTTCCGTCATTTTTCATGGATATTACCAAACCAAACGCAGTAGAATTATCCAGGTACTGGTCATAATCATGTAGGTTTGGCTAAGTTTTATTAAGTGGGATAGTTAAAAACTCAACGCTTTCAATTGTTGTGCGAATACAGTATGCTGTTGAAATTTTATCGTTGAGAACGAAAAAATTAAACCAGAATTAAATAGTTTTCCTATTAAGTAATTGCGTTTTAGAGAATATGGATTTGAGTTATCAGATAAGATTGTTTTTACATGTTTTAACAATTTGGCCAATTAGATGACAAGATTAATGTTGTTTTCATAAGACATAAAAAGCATAACGTAAACTAAAATCGTTGCAAGAAGAAGCTATTTCATGTGGTCCATGTCCACGGAAGATCAAAAAAAAATAAGGTCGGTCTCAATATGTCATCAAGATTATATTTGTTTCTTATCGCTACAGCCTAATAATATATCCATAGTTTGAAAAATCCGAATGCATCTTGTCTAAATCTCAGAAGGAAAATTATTCTGTCATTCCTGCATTACATAATTTGTGTTTAATGGCTTGTAAATATTGATATTAATATTACAAAATCCTGTAGAAATCTATTTTCTTTCTTTTTTTACGGAAACCCATAAATAGTATAACTCTTATTAAAGATTGCTTGATTATTTTCATTTTAAATCTTGTGTATTGCATAAGCTGTGACCTGATCCACTCAATTAATATCTAAATCACCAGAATCTATTGCACAATAAAATATCATAATTTATTTAAAAAAAATTGGCATCAGCCAACAGGACTGTGAACAAGATTGACAAGTTGATAGTTAGTACAATATTAATAATATATTTTTATTTAAGCCACTTCACTTTAAACTATAGTTTTATAATCAAATTACGCAGTTGCAATTTATATGCTTATAATTTATTTAAACTTTAACTGATTCACATTTTGCTGTTGCTGAAGAATATTGATTTAGTATTCCTTCATCCAACATTCAATGTGAATTTTAATTGATTTCAATTTAGGATTTCAATACACTACATGGCAACATAATTACAACGAATATTTAGACAAAAGTCTTTTCTCAGGAAAGGTGAAGAGAGTTGCTAATTAGAGGATAATAATTTAGACCAATCAGCGAAAATTGCCAAACCATTTCTTTCCCATTCCATCTTTAAAGAGCTATCTTAATATTACTTGTATGATGACGAATACGAATCTATATTCCATTGAAACAAACGCCATTATGTAGTATAGGAAAGAAATATATTATGCCAATCTTAGTGGATTCAAAATTTATTTTAAACAATACAGAAAATTCAATCAGATAAATCATATTATTTATACCTTCACAAAATTATTTTATTTTATTTTGTTATTTCTGTGCAAAGGTATGTGGAGTGCTTCATTTGGCTGAGTTCACTGCAACTACTTGAACGGTATGAAGCTAAGAATATAAACCTGTACTAATCGGAATTACCAGGACAGCGATTATCTAATCCGGGTTTCTCAAGGTTTAATTGGGCAACACTTTAGGTTCCTGCAGTATACGCAACAGGAGTTATAGGGAAAACATTGAATTTTAGGAAACCGGTCCATCTGTATGGGAGGTGTGGGAGTAATTGTGAACATATAACATATGAATGTACGAATTCATGATTTAAATTAGTTTATTTGTATGGGAGATAGCAGAAAGGGCGCGGTTATAATTGATAAAAAGATAACGCAATCTAAGAATTATATTCTATAGTTGAAAAATAACTATAAACTAGCATGGAAAGTGCCTAAAAGGACATGACAATGTAGTCAATTTGCTTCTTCGAATTAAAGTTTATCAAAAATGTTATTTGGCTGAATTCACTGAAACTACTTGAACGATATGAAGCTAAGAATATATACTTTGATGCAAATAGAAAGTACTAGAAAGACAGTGGTTATCTAGTAGGTTTTCCTCGTCTCGAAGATATGTTGACGCCTTTTTCCATACAGCATGTTTAGTTAATTTGTGAGAGGCATAAATAAGACAAGAGTTTTGCGTTTTCGTCAATTTTCTGCTATCGAAAGAAACGGATCAAAGAAGTTACATCAAATTTTGTGTAAAAAATGGAATTAAGTGTTCAAAAACACTTGAAATGGTGACATTGGCATACGGTGAGAGTACTCTGAATCAAGAAAGTGTTTACAAGTGGTACAAGCTTTTCACAGAAGATCAAGAAGATGTGAATGACGACGCTCGCTCTAGACGCCCCAGTACACCAACAACCGATGAAAATGTTGAGAAAGTGAAAAAAATTCTTAGGAGAATCATCGAATCACAATTAGAGAAGTTGCTGAGGATGTCGGCATATCGGTTGACTCATGCCATGCAATCTTTTCGGAAATTTTGTGCATGAAGCGTGTGGCAGCGAAGTTCGTTCCAAAATTGCCGAATTTTGACTAAAAACAGCATCGCAAGAGCATTGCTCAGGAATTGTTGAATGACGTCAACGATGATCCAGATTTGCTTTAAAGGGTCATAACTGGTGACGAATCATGGGTATATGGTTATGACATCGAAACCAAAGCCCAATCGTCCCAATGGAAGAGTCTAGGGGAGCCAAGACAAAAAAAAAAAAAAAAAAAAACGCGCCAAGTTCGATCAAATGTCAAGGCTTTGCTCACTGTTTTTTCCGATCACTATGACGTACTGCATCAGGAGTTCTTACCACAAGGTCGTACATTATAATGCACCTGCTCACTCTTCTTTGCTTGTTAGATATTATTTGGCCGAAAACAATACCGTTATCATGC
This sequence comes from Philornis downsi, assembly GCA_019455685.1. NCBI lineage: Eukaryota > Metazoa > Arthropoda > Insecta > Diptera > Muscidae > Philornis > Philornis downsi. The sequence goes on from JAHXMU010026709.1 coordinate 2,553,622, forward strand.
CTCAGCCACCGTATTCACCAGATTTGGCCCCTGTGACTTTTTCCCGTTCCCAAGACTGAAGAGACCCATAAAAGGACAGCATTTTGCGACGATGGAGGAGATAAAAACCGAATCGCTGAGAGAGATCGAGGACATACCAAAAAGTGCATGTCAGGACTGCTTCGAGAATTGGAAGAAACGCTGGCGCAAGTGTATTATATCTGAAGGGGACTACTTTGAAGGAAATAAAATAGAAATTGATGAATAAATAAATATTTTCTGGGAAAAATTAAAATTCATCGTTTGTTTCGTCTCGTTTTGTTTGTCTGTATATTGCTGAATTGTACAAATATTTTCATCACAAAAGACCAATTTTTCAAGCTATTTTTCACAAACATGCAAGTGTTTTTACACATTTGCTCTTGCTAGGCGAACAACATTTTCTGCAGTTGTTAAACCTTGCCCTTTCTGTATTTTGCAGGGCTTCAGTCACTGTTACTTTTTCAATATGCGGTATAGCAATCGGTACTCTACTCGGATGTACGAAATTCAAAAGACCAAGATCATGTGGACCAAACTCGAGCTCTCCTGAAAAAGCTCACGAACAGCGAAGATGCTTCTAAGAGGTCTTGCATTTCGTTAAGTAATCGATTTGAAAGAAGGAATAGGCGCTTCGTTGTCGTAGAAAAACACCCAACTTTGTAATAAAGTTTTATCATTTGTATGTGCTATCCAATGCTGTGACGTGCAGTGTTGATTTGTTTTTATTTTCTGAAAAATACAAAAAATAAATAAACAAAGCTGTCAAAATTTATCCAATAGAAAATATGGAAAATTTTAATTATGCTGCCTATAAAAGAATACATTTTCTAATTTAAGTAGCTTTAACTCTTTTAAAGAACATAAACGGGACACCTTTCGACATTTTGTTGAAGTTCTTAGCTGATTTAAGATATATTACCTATAGAAAACTTTGGTGCAAATGCAATTTGATATATTTTAAATATTTGAGGAATTTAAACTTTACAAACCTTAAAGCCCTTTTTGGAGAAAAATAAAGCAAGTATTGGTAACTGCAGATACTTTGTTATTCTTGTGCTTATTACAAAATTCAATCAAATATACAAAAAGTGCAATCATAGAAAAACGCGTATAACATTCGTGTAAATTGTAAACGAAAAAGCACCTGATACGGCATGTAATATATAATACACCGAAAAAATGTGTACAAACGCTCTAAGAGACCTTATAAATAATTCAAACAAGACTGGTTCAAGAAAAAAATTCACTTTCAATTTCAATCATCGAGTGTGGATTCGTTAAATAGCTTTGCCGTTATGATACTTGCACCGGCAGCCTTTATTCTCAAACCTTAATATCTCCATTATCCTTGTCATCCTGTCATCCTCCTTTCCTGATTTGTTCCTGTAGAAGAGCAGTCCGCCTCCATAAATTGTAATTCTCATTTTTGCTAGAATTTTCGTGCTCCTCCTCTATCACATTACCTTTCTTTTCTCTGCCGATTGTTCACTTAAGAAGATGGTCTGTGTCATCACTCTTCTCTTTATATCGCCCACTTACAGTACATGTAGTCAACATCTTTTTTTGAGACACAATATGTTGAGACTGCGTGGAAATGAATGAATGAACAACATGCTTACTGTAAGGGTAAGTCCACTGGGACTGCCCCGCACGACTTGGTCGAATTCATCGAAGGTTCACTCGCCGTTAAGGAGTATACTTTGGTATCGTTTCTATATATAGAAGGGGCGTTCAATAACGATTCTCCCGATACGATAGTCCCAGCACTATCAAACCTAGGAGTAGACGTCAGTGTAAGGAGCTTAGTTCACGATCTTCTTACGGAAAGAAGTATTGGGGATAAATTGGGATCGTCGGACCTTAGCAGATTTGTCCGTAAGGGACACCTCGCTCTGAACAGTATTCTGTTCTCTTTGGAGGAGGCTGGTGTCAAAGTTGTCGCATACGCAGACGATGTGGTTATAGCAGTTAGGAGGAAGTTTTTGCGAACACTCAGAGACATCCTTCAAAGCGCCCTTCTCACTGTAACGAAGTGGGCGGGGGAAAACGGTCTCAGAGTAAATCCAAACAAGACCGAAGTGGTTCTGTTCACCAGGAGGTATAAGATTCTACTTGTGGATTCTAACTCACTGGGTGGTATTGAAATTCCTTCCGCGGACTGTGCAAAATACCTTGGTGTAATATTGGACAGGAAGCTGAATTTCAAACTCAATATTCTGGACAGGGTGAAAAAGGCTACAGCTGCGCTCTATGCATGCAACAGGGCAATAGGGATTAAATGGGCAATGTGGATTAAAGCCTCACATTGTTCACTGGTTATATACTGTGACAGTAAGACCGATTATGTTGTATAGAGTTATCGTCTGGTGGAGGGCTCTTAAGAAGTCCACATACTGTATGATACTAGACAAGGGTCAAAGGATGGCTGGTGCGCTTCGCACCACTCCATCCGATGCATTAAATGTAATTTTGCTTTTACTACACCTGCACATAATTAGTATGCAGACTGCCGCAGCTACGCCAGTAAGACTAAGAGAGCTGTCATAGTTGCCCAACAGGGGTTGTGGTCGCAGTGTGATTCTTAACATGGTGCCTGACATAACAGGCACTATTGCCTACACTCTGGCTGAACCACTATCTGACAAGAATCATCATATATATAATAGAGATAAATAGAAATGTAGAACTGCTGGTATAAAACTGTATGTCGATTGTATAATCAGGTAGGTTTCTGGGTCATCTCCAAAGACCTAGGGCTAAGTGTATCAAGAAGGCTACCTGATCACTTATCAGGCCGAAAATTTGGCCATCGAAGAAGTGGCAGAATGGCTGTAGTATAACGTCCTCAACACGGTGGGAATTAACATATTCCCTGATTGCCGTAGATCATTCACCTTGTGTCAGTGCCGGGTAACAGTGGCACACCAGAGAACTATAGAGCAGACCTAGGGACAATCTTACAGACTCCAACCAAATTGGAGTCCGTGGGCATACCTGTAGACACTTGCAAGCTCCTGCCGCGAGACAAAGCATATTTAACAGCAAATGGTAGGCGGGCGTCTATCCGAGGCTGTAATCAATGCAGCGTTTACACACACTGCTGTCGCTGTCAAGAGCCGACGTCTCATTACTTGTATCCGTTATGACGGGACTCTGTTTGATTGGAAGACATGCAGTGAGATTGAAGGTTGTGAGTAGTGACTTCTGCAGGAGCTATAGGGATGAAGAGGAGGAGTTCAAAGAACATCTTCTCTGCGGGCGGGGATCAACACTGGGTTCTTATTTCTTTAGAGACCTAGGAAATCTGGACGATACAGATATTATCCGACTTAAGAGCTTTTTGGGGCGTTCAGGATGGTTCAACGGGAGAAGCGAGGTACATCCTTATCTCTAGTTTCCGTGGTATTACAATGAACTATACAATCTAAGTGAGCCTGTCTATTCAGAATGCCACACTGACCTAACCTAACTTACCACGCTCTGTTTGGCACCACTCATGCTTCTACCATAACGATGAAAGAGCTGAGAACTAAATCTAATAATCACCTAATGCACTCTTTATGAACTTAAAATGCAAAGCTTAGTGAATATAGATTAAATCGGTCTTTTGTATGCGACATACTAGAAACGGCCTGGTTAAATGGTCGCTTTTTCCGAAACTTTACAGAAAATTATTAACCTATATATAGGTAGTATACTCAGACCTGCCCTGCTGCAGAAATTAGAGAGAACAAATTTAATTTCGGAAAAGCGTGCAATTTTTATGAGAGGTACCAGAGTGGATTTGACAATGCAATCCGTTTGAAGCTCAAGTTTTAAAGTGAACTGATTTTAATGCATTCTGTGCAATAAGATACAATTTAAGAACATAGTGAGTTAAATCAACCATTTATATGGAACGTATCCAATGAGGCCGGGGTTAACAGAAAAAATGGAAGTTGCTGCAGTCTATGAAGGAAAAAAAAATAATTTCAGTCACTTTGTATGAGGGATATAGTAATTGTTTCAACAAAATAGCTATTATCTGTCAGAATATTGGGCAGTGCCAAAGATTCATAAAGATTTGCGGCACTTACCGTTTCCACTTACGTGCCGAACAGTCACACAACAAGACAAACAGGCTATCATCGCTCAGTCGATTGAAATAGTCATGAAAAACTTTTAGTTAAGAGATACTTGGTACTTTAAAAAATATTTCTTTCAGTTACTACATAATTTCCCTAAATTTAAAAAACATTGGAAAACACGTTAAATAAACATTTATATCTCTGACGCCTACGAATTAGGAATTACAGTGAAAAGACTGAATTTCATTAAATTAGTCAATTTGTCTCTTTTTTTTTCTTTAATCCCACCAAAAATCCGTGCTTTGTAAACAATTCGTAGAAACAATTCGAAATCTTCAACATTATGGTGCAAATTGGGCTGATTATGTAAAAGCTTAATGCCTCTTGGACACAGTAGCCAAGACTTGATTTTTAGATATTTCTCTTTTTTCACATAAAAGTGTGGTATGATGTTTAAAGAACGCAGAAAACAATGTAATTATTTTCCATTTTACTTAAATATGTGCAATTTTATATGAATTTCCGTGCAGAAGTAAGTGGAACAATTCTCGTTTTCTCTTGGTTTAAATTAAATTAGCGTTTTCTCTTGGTCTAACCAATATACAAGATATTTTATATGTTGCATATGGTAGATAAGCTGAATTTGCTGCAGCTACATAGTGCAGCTTCACAGTTCCAGGTTTCATTAATCAATAAAATCTTGCGAAAAACATAATATAAATTGTTTTCCAATCAACATGAATTGCGTAACTTATCCGAACTACGAATAGGGGGCCGCACCATAATAGACAGTGGGCCGTATTTTGTGCATATCTGGTATAAACCGAGATTTATGGAAATGTTAAAAACAATTGACGATTTAATCACACAATCTAACGTATATGGTGTTAGACGCTCGGGTTTAACTATTAATATTTACATTTCAATCCATGAATTCTTAATCAGCTTTAATGCAATTTACGATTGTTTGAGATTGTTCGTGTTTCTAACGTTCAACACTAACAAGACCCCAACAGCTGCTTCTCGAACATTTATCAAATTTTGAATGTCCATACCACCACACTGATCAATGCTTATGAATCTTTTACTTGGGAGGCTGTCATACTGCTGGCCCATAACAGAAAACCCAATCCACTATGAATACATTTGTTTCCATGCAGACATGCATTCTTGCACAGCGCTAGGATATGCCCGCAAAGCGTGCTGATTACAACGACACCACCATACGCTTGCATGGGTGCGGTAACTACGAAGAAAATTGTTCACTTCGATGACTCTGCCTTGCGGTGTCTACAGTGAATGACTGTATCAACTGTACAAGGCATTGTTTTGGTGAGTTGAAAACGCGATTTAGTAGACTATTTGTTTGCGCCATTCCACTATAGGTAATTTGATCCATTTTTGTGACGAAAAGTCATTTGTTGCAATTTTAAGCAAAAAAAAATTTTTATTACAATTTAATAAAACATAACGTTGAACTAAATGACTGTATATATATATTTTTATAACAATCGAGTAACACATGATTTCTACGTCGTCAAAGTTATTGTTTACGAGCAACGCGTTACAGGCAGTCTATGCAGTAGTATTTAATGTGAATTTGTAATCTGTTCTAAAAACGTTAAACAAAATATAATAATACAACTTAAATATGGAAAATAAAAGTGATGGTATGCACATTACAGGTTAGTCGACAGATTTGAGTTTACTTTTTGATTTAGTGCAAAAAACTAGTTATTGTGACTTAACCTCAAATAAATTTTTTTTTTTTTTCTTAAAAATGCGGTTTGGATAGGCTTTATAAATGTTGGCCGTATTTGGCCGTATTTTGACTATCAAAAACATGTTAATTGGACCATTTTGAGTTTATTTCATTAATATCACGTTGCGATTTTTTGCGTTTTTTGAGTTATGTTGTTTTTTCGTAGGCGACCTTCGTTTGCAGTATAAAAACATTGCGAAAGTTTGGATTGATGTAAAATGCCAAGAGGAGAAGAACGATGCTGTATTCACTTTTGTTATTGGCCAAGTTGGAAATATAAATATTTTGAATGAGGAAGAATCATCTCTGAAAGAGAGAGTCCGAACTTTTTGTAAAAATTTGGCTAAGAGATGGAACAAGTGCCACAGAAAGATAGAGGTCTTCCAAAAACAAAACGCTCACTGGCTTACAATTGATTTTATTTTGCCAACTAAGATTGCCCCTTCGAAATGCTTAGTAGGGCGTCCAAAAATAAAGTTTGTAGATAAATCAATCAAATCAATCAACAAGAGGTTCTAGATATGCTGTGTGTTTCAGAAGTATCTGTGGAGTTGAATGACAATATTGGCAAATGCGAAAGTAGTTTGGAGACAGGATTAGGCGATATTTTTGAAACTGAATTAAATTCGATTAATTTAGATAGCGAAATGTAAAATAAAACTTAAAACAAAATACATATCTATATTCAAAATAAATAAAAAATTCGCAAAAGTGGGTTACAACTTTATAAATTTCAAAATCTTTTTAATGTAAACTTTTCTCATAGCTTATCTCTACATAAACACAAAAAAAAAATTGCAAAAATCTTTTCAGTTTAATTGTTATTAATTTTTGTCACAAAAATGGGTCAAATTACCTAGTGCATTCTTCGCCGCATAGTAATTGCATTGCATAGTTCAGCAGAAATGATTAATATACATGTTTTATGTAAAAAATCAATACAGGCTTGAATCTGTTTATTAAAAACCATTTAAGACCGAAATTCTTGAGCTGGGTTTCTGAATAATCATAATCAAAATCATAATACGTTCGAAATTAAGTAAAATAGATGCAACAGAAGAAACTTTTCATCATAAGAAGTAATACTAATTGATGGATAAAAGAAGAATATTCCAAGTTCAGATACTTTTTAAGTAGTCACCCTAGCTGTGGGCTCGGTTATTGAAGAATAATAAAAAATATGAATTATATCCAAAAAAAAAAAAAAAAAAAAAAAATGGCCAATGTCGATATATGAACAGGAGGGGTTTTTTTGTCACACCGCTTATCTGTCGGTTAGTCGGCACGTCGCACAGTGTCGTGTTTTCATATAAACGGTGGCCAAAAATAGAAGGACTTTTCAGAAAAGAATGAAAATTAGTACACACTGCTTTTATAAGTAGAAAGGAAAAAAAACAAGTTTAGGGAAAATCGGTCCAATAACACGCCCACCTCCCATATATCCTGTAATGGAAAAACCTTATTTTTTCCAAAGTTGTTTCTGGAATTGAACAAAACTTGGCTCGATTGGTCTCTGATATATTCCGGATAACTTTGATAAATTTTATGAAATTATCTCAAAGGACACGCCCACCACCCTTATATCCCTGATACGAAAAAGATGTAATTCGTCCACGAAAATTGTTAATACCTCTTTCACATTTTTTTTAACTTTTTCAATAAGTTTCCTATTTATATCTGTTCCGATCCGATAAGATTGAAATTTTGCATGTAAATATATTTAGTTATATTGTAGCATATTGCCAGTTTAAAAAAAATCGTAAAAGCCCCCCTCCCATACAAATAACATAAATTAAAAAATTATTTTAATGTGTAAATTGTGATCTTATAAGAGCAAAATTTTACAAAAATTATTAATTCAGTGAAAAGAAATTTAAAAACATGAATTTTATTTATTTAACATAACATATTCAATATACATACGTACATAAAATATATATAGTAGGTATTACAGGCAATAAAAATATATTAACAACTATCACTGTCATTACTTTCAGATTCGCTGTTTTTATGCTTTGAAATCTTTCTTTTGTAACTAAATACTCTTTCAGATCATTTATATCACTTTTACTTAAAAGTATTTTCTGACTATGCATCGAAATTGATGGCTCTGACTGCAGAATAAGATAATTTATTAGGTCTCCCATGGAGGCAATCCTACTTATTTTTCTCGTATGTTTCAAGCTTGCATTTCTTATAATTTTATGACTTGTTTCTATTGCTTCTTCTGATAACATGCCAATGGGAATAGCGGAATATTTAATAAAATCTATACCATGAACTAGAATTTTATGCACAGTTGAAGGCATATGATACCAAGGATATAATTTGAAATATAAAAGTGCTGTATCTTTTAAAAGCTTTTCAAAATTTGATGTATGTATATAATGACCACTTGAAAGTGTTCTTAAAATAATGGAAAAATATTTTATTAACCTTACATCTACATTAGTAATCTGAGCTGAAAGTTCGACATTGGAAAAGAAGCGCCTTGCAGTATTGCCATCATTCGTTGTGCCATACCCCGTCTTAACCTTAACAACTATAAGACACACTTCAGACTTAAATTTTGCTTGAATACTTCTCTTTTGCTCAGCAGAAGATTCTGTTAATTGAATGTCATCAGGCAAAATCTGTTTTTTAGCATCTGCAATCATACAGTATGATGGAAAGCAATCTTTGTGAATAAAATTTACTACTTTCCTCATCCTATTGTACTGCCTTATAGATAAATCCATATTAATGTATAATGCTAGAGCACTTTCAACAGAAATTTTTTCATTAGTATTTGAACCTGTTAACCTTTCTGCGGCTTTTTTAAGAGCTTCAGATGAAGTAGAAGCGACAAGTTCCTCCACTCACCTCCTTTTTGTTCGCATTGAACCCTCCTCATAAGAAACATTCGGTCGGCCTTTACGACTTGTACTTGCTTCCTAATATAGTATAAAATAATTAAGTTTTCTTGCAATACCAAAACTTTACACGGATACTTACACTACAAATGATTTCACAAAATAGTTCGCTATCTAGCCAGTCACTCAACTCAGTTTCAAATCTGTCTCTAATGCGATGATAGTTAGACCAATTGTTAGAGAATTTTAATAGAGTAAGCTTTATTTTCTGTTGTTCACTTTCTAATAGTACTCGTTTAAAATGCTTTTCGACAAAATCTTTAACATGATGCACAACATCGCATGGTCTGTTTTGCTTTATCTCTAGCCACAATTGAAAAATAGTGCGAATCCGCAATGAGTTTGACACTGAAAAACAATCATAAAAGAAATTCGTGCAAAATTGAGCAGCGGAATTTTAAATATATTAAAATACATACTTGTAGCTACAAAATACCCAAAAATTGGAAAAGTGTTATCTCTACTTTCTTTTAAATTCTCTACGAAAGTTCGCTGTTGCGAAAAATCTTGACAATGTCTCACTACTATCTTTTTCTAACGAGATCTGACATATGTTCAATATTTGTACACAAAAACAGTGTTGTAATTATAACTAAAGGCACAACTTACACCCTGTTATACATTTTGGTAGCCGTTACATTCAAATAATTAAATTTTTAGTATTATAAATGAACCTTAAATTTGGAGCTTTTCCATAAATTTCGTATGCTGTACACAAACCTTAACTTTGAACCACTGTAACTTTAAAATTTAGAAAAAGTTTTAAAAGATATTTTAGGTATAATCCAACCAGAGTGTTACAAAAAAAAATTAAAAAAAGAAAAACGTTCGAATTCTAACATTGACGTTAACCATTTTTGGCCACCCTCGCGACACAGTGCGTCGTCCACGATGTTATCGTCACAGGTAGCCAAAAAAGGCAAGAAATAATAATATTTCAAAGGTGATGATTTGCAATCACTTTCATTTTGTTGAGCTAGTTTACAAATCGTTAATATTCTGAGACTCGTGGACTCGAAGGGATGAAAATATATAGCATTTAATATGCCAACAATGTGATGACCGAACAGATACATTTAAGTAACAGGGTTCTTTTAATGATATTTGTTTCATGACCTTTTAAGTCCATCTATCTGGCTGGTTGTTACACACGATAACTGGCATAAATTTTTATGAAATATCTTAAAACTAGGCACTGTGAAATATTTTACTCAATCGTAGAAAAGGACCTTAAATAAGCTGTATTGGTTTATCCCTTCCTTTGCAAATTGACTAACTTTCCGACATCCTATTTCCTGTAGTTCGTAATTCGTAGACTGCAACGATCTCAGTTTTGACCACTTCATCAATCTGTAATGCTTGGTTAAGCTTGCGAAAAATTTATTAAGCTACATTTACCTACTATTACTACATCATAGATGGTCAACATTTGACGCACATATTCAAATCTTCATAACTTTCATGAAATTGTTCTGAATTCAGTCAAACTGCGCACATCATGCCTGTAGTGTACTTAGTACTGTAATTCCTAATTCGTAAACCTCATTTATTTATTTTTCTAAAATTGTGATGGTAAGATGCTAAATTATTGGTAAAATTTGCAAAAACAATTCCGTGGAAAACGCCGACATTGTGGGAACTCCTACGCATATTTCGTAATATAACCCACATATTTCTACAGTCATATCTTTCTTCAAGCAGAAATCGATAATGTATATATAATTTCTCAATGAAGGACCTTTAGGGGGAGTTGGTTTTTCGGAATATTTCTGTGCAAGGGCCTGTCAATTTACGTCCGCCCTTGCTGGCACCGTGGCACTTTGACACCAATAAAGGTCGTAAAGGTTGTTGGGAGATGGTACAGCTAAGTTAATCTGAAATTTCTGAATTACTTTGTATACATCTTTTCCACTCAAGGAAAAGACGAAAAAGAAAAACGAAATGTGAAATAAAGCCATTTTCTTCTTTGCACAAAAATGCAACCCAACTCATGCGACAAAATAGAACTTCAACTTCAACTTCAGTTACATTTTTATTCGGAATGAAATAATATAAATGTGAACTATTTTACGATTTCTTCCAATTTCATTTTCAAACTCAGAATTGCCAACGAAAATGAAAACTGTTTCAGAAATTACAAATTACAGCCTGTTTTCAAAAAAAGGAACCACTCAATTCGTTCAGAAAGTAAACGAACAACTATTTCTGTTCGTATTTTTAATTCGAGTAGATTTTCGCTTTTATTTTTATTGCGTAGGATTGCACAAAACTATTAATTTTATACGTGGTAATTGAAGGAAAGTTTCATACATTTTTTAAAACCCTGTCAAGAATACTTTTGTTCATAGACGATTCATTCATTCACCTACCTTTGTGAACGGTTTATTTAAATATTTGCAAATATTTCATATGTACTCGTATAAACAATTTCATTCAGAGAATCCATCTGCTAAAGGGTAGAGTTTATTTTACACGTACACAAACCGACACCCAATTTAAATCTTTGTGTTGTGGAAAATGAACAAAATATAATTAAATCGTCTACATTATAATTCTTGAACAGCTAAATAATATTTTTGTCTTAGCTTCTTTTATTATCTTAAATAAAAAAACAAAGTCCTTTGCTACCCATGTACAAGATATGAAAGAGCTTCTCACATTCAGTGAGCTTACAGGCATTCTATTTTTAGATTCACTCAATGCGACCTACAGTTTAACGATAATTCCTTCAAAGGTAGCCCCGAAAGTAGCTGACCTGAGGTACAGATGGTGCCTGTAGTTCGAAAAATAATTATTTTGCTGAAAAATTCCAACCATATAAGAGTTTCCAGGCACTACGTTATTCAGTATTTTTATTTAATACATCAAAAGTAAACGATTTCAGTGAATTTGTAAACATGAAAAACGTTGGTGGCCGTTATGTAATTCAATATTTCCATTTAAAAGGTCTTAGTTCAATCAATACCAAAACCGAGCTTGATGCTACTCTGGAGAAGTCTGCTCCTTCGTTTACGGCTGTAAAATATCGTGTGGCGGAGTTTAAATGAAGACGGACACCGTGGTGGTCGAACGATTGAGGTGTCTACGCCATAAACGGTTAAGAAAATCTACAAAATGGTATTGGATTAACACATGGTGAATATGAGTTCACCGCTTCACACCTGAGACAAAGGAACAGTTAAAGCCGGAATGGGAGAATCGTGTCTAAAGAAGGCGAAGACGGCACCATCTGCAGGCAGGGTCAAGGCGTCGGTTTTCATTTCATTTTCATTTATTTAAATCTATGGAACAAAATTTCCTTACAGACTAACAAAGGCAAAACAGTAATAATTTTACATTATTTATACTATTTATAAACAATTTAAAATAGAATTATTTAATCTTAGAAATCTGTTAAGATGTAATCGAAATAAATATTGAGATGAGTCAAACTCTATGAGTTGATTGGAATCTTGATTCAAGGCATATTCATTAATTTCATTAAGAATATAAAATTCTCGATCCAGAGTACTGTTTTTTTGCATAAGATTTAAAGTGCGGAAGTAAATAAAAAATATGTGTTCGCCGGAGAGGCCTAGGTGGGACGTAAATTGGAATCTGTGCCAAAAGATTAGAACAGGCTATGTAACCTCCTATTATGTTAAAAACAAATAGAGCTGTCTGGAAGTTACGACGATATTGTAATGTCTGTAACCCAAGTAATAAGCATTTTGAATTGTAGGTTGGGAAAGGTTCTTCAAATTTAAATGAAAAAAGCGCAAACTTTACAAACACACGCTGCACCCGTTCGATACGTGCAATATGAATATTGGAATGAGGACACCAAATAATAGCACCATATTCCAACTTAGATCTAATATATGATGTAAAAATGATTTTAAATATATTGGGGTCAGAAAATTCTGAACAATTCCTATTAATATACGCAAGAACTTTATACGCCTTGGGAATAACATATTTGACAAATGTCAAAACAGAATCGAATAGAACATTAGATCCAATTATGAACAAGCCGGATTCGGATTTCTGCAACGCAAAAAAGAAACATGAATACACTTATCCATGTTCATTGAAAGCTTATTAAAAGGCACCAATTATTAAGACTGTCCATGTCTTTTGCAGATCTAAGACATCATTAAATGTAGAAACTTTTAAAAATACTTTTAGATCATCTGCATAAAGCAAAAATTGTGACTTACAAAAACAAGTTGATATGTCATTAATAAATAGTGCGAATAAGAACGGCCCAAGTATACTTCCTCGTGGCACACCTGAAGTCCGAATAGAAGAAATGGTTTAATCCCTTCAATAACAACTTTGCACTGCCTATTGGTTAAATATGATTCTATCCACTTCAAAAATGTTGAGTGGAATCCCATCGACTTTAATTTAAAATACAGTATATGATATCTTATCAAAAGTCTTAGAAAAATCTGTGAACACAGTCTCAAATTGAGTACCGTGTTCCAAAGATGAAATGCAGTATTCGCTAAAAGAACATAAATTTATGATAGTAGATCTACCAGGAAAAAATTCATGTTGATGCGGAGAAATTATGGATTTTGGTTAAGAAAATCAACTTTTTATAAATAACATGTTCAAAAACTTTAGAGATGCTTCCCAATTTGGATACCGGTCTATAGCAAGTAACGTTACTGCGCTTTCCACCTTTAAAAATCGGGGTAATAGAAGCACATTCCTAGCTGTCAACGAAAATTCCCTTACTTAAAGATAAGATAAAAATATATGTTAAAGAAAACATTAAAGAATAAACACACATTTTCAATATGTGGGCACATAAACCATCCGAATCGGATTTAAAATTATCTTTAATCTGGATATAAAAATTATCCAGATTAAAAAAAATTATACGTCATCCTTTGTCACTTCCAACAAACCAATATCAAGCATATCAAACGAATTTGTAAAATTTACTGAATGGGCCCTAGTAGATTCAAAATTTGATTTAAAGAAACCAGCAAACATATTTACTGAGTCGCTACACGACTCAGAGACCAAATTATCATACGTCATTATTGATGGAATTTCTGAAACACCACGTTTGGATTTTACAAAAGACGAAAAAGAATTAGGGGTTGCCTTTATATCACTTTCTTTTTGTAGTACAAATTGATCATATAAAAACTTGTTCAGGAAATTAAATTATCTTTGATACTGAATAAACTTTTTAATATTCTCATCGCTGCCCGTCTCAATGAAACGTTTATTTTTTTCAGACCCATTGTACACCAAGGAAGTTTATAAGGATGAGGCTTTTTATATGAAATGTTCTCTCTACAAATAGGTAAAACAGTACTCAAAAAGATTTCGTAACATGCACGTATATCTTGCCTATCAAGAATCACGAGATTGAGATTGGCATTAAACACTCGTATATGGAGAACTTACAGTCATAAGGAACCAAAATTAAATCAAGAATACGATTTAGTTTATTGAAAACACCATTAATTTGCAAAAGATTCATTCTAAATATACAATCAATAAAATTAATTTCATGTCGTTTGTATACGTTCATATGCAATAAAAAGTTATTATTGTTTTCACCCAAACTGGTCCACATGTTTTTTGGGATGCTTTTTGCTGATTATCTTCACGAAGGAAAACCCATCAACGGCGAATATTGTGCTAATTTATTGCAGCTTATTTTTAGGTGATGAAACTATGGAAAAATTAATGAATTAACTAATAACTATGGCCAACATTATTGAATTAAAGTTTGAATTGGTTCATCCCTCGGACTAGTTTCTATTTCCATGATTTAGAAAATCGCTCGGTGTCAAAAAATTTGCCAAAAGTGAAGAGGAGGAGTCTGCGATTGAAGGCTATTTTAAGGAGATTGACAGTTCTTACTATAAACAGGATATAGAAAGTATCGAATATCGAGGGAAAAGGTGTTTCGAGCTAAACGAGATTATGTTGAAAAATAAAGAAAAAAAGAAAGATATCTTGCTTGTTAGATCAGCTAGTTTTGAGACCGTCCTTGTAACGTTACAGTTTGAAAAGCATTATACCAGACTTGACGATTATTCGACTACTCGAAGTATTCATCAGACACATCAGGGTGACCGCCGCTCAAATAATGATAAATAACTGTATTCAGAACTCAACCCGTGATCATACGAACGATAACCGCGTCTACAAATCATCGAACTACCGTTGGTCAGTATCTTGAATATCTTACAAAGTTATTCAGGCTTTTAAAAGGGTGTTATAATCTAAAACATTTGTCCAATACAGAGATAGAACGAAAATTAAATATATATTAAATGGTTTTGTAAACAGCAATTTATAAAAGGTCCATAATTTTTTTTTTTTTTTTTTGTTTCGAATAAGTATATAAATTATTTCAATAAATTACTGTCATTCAGGTGTAATATTTTTCAGATTGTTGCCGTGATATGCATAGATTTGGTGTGTTATAAGACGGTTCACCTTAGTGACAATACAAATTGCAGTTAAAACCAATACACTAATTTCAGTTAGGTGAAGTAACTTACATATACCTGCACCCATCGTCCTTTCGTCCTTTGTTATTGGTTCAAATGTATGCGGAGTGCCAGAAAGCGCGTGGCAAATCAAAAAGCTATTGGAGCTAATGCACAATATTGCATTTAGTGTAATTGAATGAAAGAATCCAGGTAATTTGTATTGGATATAGCAAAAATGGAGGGGTTATCCGGTCGGTTTGTTTTACATTTTATCAAGCTAGCGTTTCTGGCAAAAATCTAAGTTACTGCGGCTTATGGATAAGAGATTGCTGAGGAAAAATTAAATTTCACTAAATCGGCTAATTCTTATGGGAAGCACCCGAGTATACACGGTATTGCTGCCCTTTATAATTCTTTTAGCTCGGCAAAAGCATGACGTGCACCAATTTTGGTTGAATTCAAAGCAGCTACTTAACAGATATGAAGCAAAAATGAATGGGTTACATTGAAAATTTGATCAATTTTTTAGGGCCTACAAAAAATGTTAAGGTAGTATTGAACAAGAGCCCAGTCTAATGCAGTTTACAATCTAGGAACTGCGGAGGACATAGGAGATACTAGAGGGATTGTGTCAATGCTGTTCATTTTCATTGTGAGACCTTATTTTGGCAAACACTCAACGTGTAGCAAATTTAACTATATATTTATTGCAACCATGTGAAAAATATGAATCTAAAAATCTATGCATTAGTCATTTTTATGGGAAGTACCAGATGAGACATGCTTAGTTTGATTATTTCAAATCCTACCAAGGGTTGTTCAAGATGCAGGGGAAGACTGAATTATTGAAATTAGGTAAATGTATACGGGAGGTACAGGAAGAGCTTTGGCGATATAGCTCATGTACGAAAAATATTTTACGTAAAGACGCCTTTTAAATTCGTTTCTCAAAAGTTGTTTTTAATATTTGATGAAATTTTTCATGTTCAAAATGTCGTAATAATTCAAGGCATATACTCTACTACCCAGTAAAAAAGTAACATCCAGAGAAGTTAAAAAGATCCGCTGATCGTGGGCTAAAATTGGTGACAAAATGGATAATCATCGATGAATTTAACATTGGCTTGTCATCGAATTTTTGTTCTTTTAATCAGAATCCACATAACTAATTAATGTCGGAAATTGTACTATTTCATTTTACCTATAGAATACCATAAGAAATTAGCTAATTCAATAGTATAAAATTTCTTAGCAAAATCATAAATGGGGGTCAAATTTTTCCGAACTTATATACCGTCCGCGTACAGTAATTTTCAGACAATAACTGTGTACATACGTAAGTATGAACTACAATAATTGTGTATTGTGTTGCAAAACGGTTTGTTGCTCGGCCGAATTGTTCGGCAATGAGTTGACTATTAAATCGAAACCCACTGTTTTGAATTTGTTATGAAAGCAAAAATTCCACTAGAATGATGCAAGAATTTGGATTTAACGCCAACTTAATTTTACTCATCTCATATTTATTAAATTTGCCTACATAACAATTATGTAGTGAATTTATTTAAATGTGTGTTAGAATATTTATTTAAACAACTATAAGTATTCTAAAACCGAAACTAGATTCGGTAATGCAACTGAGTATTCGGTCGGACGACGTCTTGACAATCGCTATCTATCTTTGTATATTCTCCATAGAAATAGCTAACAATTCATATTGTGGAATAGTAGAAAATGCGCACGATAAAACACGTTTTACAGATGAACACGCATAGCAATGTTACAGACTTGGAGAAAAAACACATGCCTCTGTCACAGCATAGGAAAAGGCAAAGCTCACTGCGAATATGATGCGTTTTTTACAGTTGGGATGATTTCCGCTCTAAGTGAGCAATTGAAAAATTATGACAAAACTGAAGGCAAGAATAATAGCAGCTTCCTGAAGAAGAGCGTGCTTCCTATTGTTTTGATGGTGCTCATGTAAGCTAAATGTGCCTTTATGTATGCATGCTTTTGTGTGTGTGTGTGTGTGTGTGTGTGTACGTACGTATGTAAACATTTCTGAGAGGTATTTAATATTAAAAGGTTTATTTATGATTTGTTGGCAGTAATACTACGCTATGTGTCGAGGACTTTCAAAAATAAAGTTTTTAGCATCAATTATGTACTAACCTTGTTTAGCGTGAAGATCAACATGAATTCAAAATAAAATTTGTAAATTTTTATTACAATTCTAAAAGATTCTTTATAAAACTTAACCCTATTTGATGGGCATCCTTTATATTTAGCGATAATATTTGACAGACAATTTGTTGGTGTAATGGTACAAATTCAATGAATCAAAAAGCTGAATCGAAAGCTTTTCGGTTGACATCTACTTTGCATACTCGTATACATAATCTGTGTGTGTGATTACTGAATTGAATATTACTCCAAAAGAATACCTAAAAACATTTTCAACTTGCAAAAACCTTCTGACCCCCACTGCTAATTTGATTTATTGTACACAATTCTGTACAAAATGAAGAATTAAAATTTTTTGTACTTCGATAAGATTTTTCCTCTTGAAAAATGTAAGAAAGTGAGACATTTTAAGCCCTTAACTAAGAAGTGACAGAAACATGTAAATGAAATGAATAAAAAAAAACATGGACAGTCATATCTTTCAATCTTTTGCGGTTTTATCTAGTTGGAAATGTGCATATCTCAAAATGATAAATGGTAGCGGTAAGCAAGATATATGGTAGACAAATCGATGTTCATCCAATGAAAAAAGACGGTAAAATAAAACGTGATCAATAGTTTTGCATTTGCATTCGAACGCTTTTGGTCAATGAATAAATTTTACTTAATAGCTCTTTGTTGAAAAGGATGTAAAAGAAAACAAGTTCGTTTTCAAATAAAACGAAAATCTCGCAAACAGTGCCTCCACTTGCAAACGGACTTAATTTTTGGACAACGTAGTATCTTTCACATGGTACCAAAAATGTTTCCACAACAGCCAAAACAATTTTTGATTTAAAGACTTTTTTAAATCAGAAATGTGTCGATAATTAAAGCTAATTTGTCCTCCCAAACGAAGCTTATTGGTTTCGGTTTCAAAAGTAAAGTTAAATAACACACACTTGAGCTATGATTTCGATGAAATTTCCATTTCATTATAATGTTTAGACCTTACCATTATGTACGAAATACATACAATGCTATTTAAATGAACGCCTCCGGCATGGTGGCAGCAGTGGATACTTTTGAGGTAGTTTTCAAACGGTGGCAAATTGCATGATCTTCATAGCCAATTGACGCCGTCAAAATGTGAAATTTCGCTTTCTGGAAACTTCTCATGCAACGAAGCCAAAATCCGTCGCGTTGTGTGGCTGGTGGCACCGTCCTGTTGTAACCATATATTTTCCAGTGCATAATCTTGCATTGCAGGCAAAAAAAACGGTTATCATACGGTCCTAACGCGTTTTGAATTGTTCCAATAATACCACCAGATCATAATGCGCACGAAACAGTAACATGCAATGTTTTCCTTAATTACTTCTAGGTTCTCCAAGCACCATATGCCACAATTTTGCTTGCTAATGTTACCACTGTGTGAGAAGAAGAAAATTTTGTTCGGTTGAAACACTACTTTTGTAGTAAGTTTGAACTATTTTTACGGTTCTCCGGTTGTTAAACGATCCATATTTGTAAATGGCAAACCATTCGCTACACAAACAACACTAACAGCCGACAGCCTTGCCAGACCGGCGGTTTTACAATCACTAAACGGATAACCCTCTACATTCACCCAGCGCACATTGTCGATAGTGTAAAAGTAGGCAGAGTCCCAGAATGCCAAATTTTCTGAAATGTCTCAAAATAAATGAAGCTTAAATGCTTGTTACAGAAACCATCTGCTTAGAATAATAAAGGAACCATTGATTTTTACTAAGTTGTCCAATTTGTATCTATGGCGATCTAAGAGGCGTATTTTCGGATTTGTTACTATAGTAGTAGTTTTCGAAAAAAAGCTGGCCAATGACGCCTCCAAAACACCAAACACCAAACCGCGCACCAAACAGGCACTTTTTCTGGATGAAATGGCTTTTCACAAGTACTTCCGGGTTGGGCGAACCTCATTTGCGACAATTTTGCTTATTGACGAAACCACCGATTGAGAAATGCTTCGTTGCTGAGGAAAATTTTGTTGGAAAAATCAGCATTGGAAGCCTGTCGCTGTAGAACCCAATCAGCATATCTACGGAGTTATAAATGGTTTTTGAATACACATATTTTCGTTTCACCTTTTTTTTAATTTGAGGCTATTGGACAACATTTTGGTAATAAAACTTAACACCAAGAAGAAAGCGTTTAAATTACCAAGCCCAAAAGATGCAACAGACAAAAAAAATTTCTTAACATGTTAACTTAATATCTTAACTTCCATACAGATTAACTTTCCGAAGTTTAACTCAATTCAATTTCACTGTAACTCCTAATTCCTATACTACAGCAACCTAAGTTTTTGTTTGTTGTTCTAAATTAATATGCCTGGTAAAACTAGAGAAAAATCATAGCTTCACATCCATGAATACACAAATATTATGCGTTTAGTAAAATTAGGTAAAATAATGAAAATTGAGAACATTGCGGTATCTTTTATGTATGTTGAGCGATTTATCGAAATTTAATTTTCCTCTGCAAACACCAATTGTCAGTTTATCAACGACTATATTTTAATGTTAGATTAATATTTATTGTTCAGCAAGCATCAGACTTTTATATACTTAGTTCTGTGAATAAAAATTGTCGGCATTGAAAATGGTTCTTTAGCATTCAGCGTTGAACCAAGCGATTTACCAAGCTCCTGATGACCTCCGCACACATTTACACCAGAGGAAAGGACGTCGACTGAATATAAATGCAGGTTCGCCTGACTGTGCGTTCTCAGCATCTTGTCAACACAGTCAGGGCTGTTATGGCGGAATTGCAGTTAGAATTCATCAACAAGCTGATTTCAAGAAACTCTAAATTTCGTTGAACCCCAAGGTGCCATGAGCTTTCTAAGGTTAATTTTTATATGTTTTCTAGACATGAAGTTTACAGAATAAAACTATCAAGTTTTGAGGATTAAAATCAATTTATTCGGACTGTAATTGAGGCAATTATCAAATGCATCACCGAGCGTGGTGGTCTTTAAAATTGTCTTTTCAAATAAATAAAGAAACCAGTATGGAAATTTCAGTCAGGTGAACAGATTTATATACGAATATGGTTTCAGTCAACGTTCTTTGTCGTTGGTACAAGAGTGTACAAAATACTCCTAATTAAATGCAGAATAAAAGTAGAAACATTTGAACATTCGGAAGTGGTTAGGAATTATATAGGGAGCACTGACTTTTGCTAAACCGGCCAATTTGTGCACGTGGTAGACTGTGGGGTATAACAATGCAGTCCATTTTCATACGCAGTGTTAAATGTCCGATGTTTGCTAAATTCTATTAAGTCTAGTGCAGTTGATTGAAAGAAATGAATCTAGAAATGTTTGGGTAGAATTTGCTAATTTATGTAATGAACGATATTGAATATAATTGTTAAAAATTTAAGTCACTTTAAACTACAAATTAAAGATTGCAGGGCAAAATTTAATTTTTGTGAGAGAGATGCTGGAGTGGATGTGGCAATGTAGCCCATTTCTCATTGTCGGGGTTGAAATCGATAAATGACTTATATCAGTCATTTGCATTGCAGATACCAGAAAAAGCGTGGTAAATCTGGCGATTCTTTCTAAGTTTTGCAGAGAATTATTAATCGATGCTGTAAACAAAATTATAGGCTTACAATGTACTAATTACAAATTATGAAATAAAGACTGTGTTTCAAAAAATTTGCCAAATTGTATGGAAGGTACCTGAAGGGCTCTGACAATGGATGAACCCCATCCACCGACCCTACTGTAACAAACTGTGGACGTGTACCAATTTTGACTAAATTTAGTGCAACTAGATAAGAGATAAGAACATAAGAGCATAAGGATTAAGCCGCTCAAATACATGGGAGGCACCAGAATGGGTGTTGCAGTGACCTCTATTTTCATTCCATGAAACGAAAATAAACTGAATTTAAAGCAGTGGAGTTAGAGATAGGAACCTAAAAATCATTTATTATATGTATATGGAGGACATAAGAAAGGCAGTATTTAAAATTAATTTTTTTTTTTTTCAAATTTCACAAAATATTATATAGCAATACAATGACACAAATTTAGGTTATGGATTAGGAATTACAGAGAAAATATTGAATTCGAAATTTGTATTGGAGGTAGCAGAAACGGTGCGTCCTTATAGCCCCTTTACAATTCCCGGCTACAGTCTGACAATATAGTTGTCTGTGCGAAGTTTTGAGAAGTTTCATGAAGATGTATGGCTGTTACTAGACAGACAGACGGATATCGTTCGATTGACTTAAAAAATATCAAATGGAATTGGTCGAAATAAATTTAGTACTTTAGACGATCTCTTCTGAGCGTTACATTTTCACCCCATCAAATGATTTGTACCTTCATTCCTTCGGGTGAATGTGTAAAATTAATTTATATGAATTAAATAAAATCTTATTAGAGCTTTTTAATGTAGTAACATTTATCAGTCACCTTGTACAAAACCCAACTTGACATAATAGACATTGATTTGTCGATTTTGGAATGCTAGTTCTTGATTTTTACACGATATACATCTAAACTATGGCTGTAAGTACACATTTTATAAGCTCATGATATGTAGAACGCTCTAGCCTTACAGCTTTGTTTTCGAAACCTTTAAATCAATCAGATACCGTTTCTGAACTATTTATATTTCATATTCACTATCAAAATGCTGAAATTTTCTTTAAATAGCAGTGCCGTCTACGAAAGTTTTAGGCACTGACTTAAGTCGAAATCATCTACTCCTGTTTAAATTGGTTTTCAAATCGAATATTTAATTTTACACATGGCATTATAAATTATTTCGAATACATTTAGTTAAGTATATAAAGGAGACCATGAGTGTTCCTGCTCGTATTGTAGTTATACTTTTATACTCATCAACTAACTAACATCTGTAATTACGTAGCTACGTTTTAGCTGAACGTCTAAATCAGCTTCTTTTGCAGCAGCCACAGAAACTTTACACCAAGAATGAACAACATTCACATTGCTTTAATTAAAAACGCGATGAGTATCGTAGTTCTCATTTTAAGGGTCCTTAAGAAATATGTAAATTAACAACATCATTAAATCGTTTGCATGTCATGAATTTAAAGCAACCTTACGCCAAGTCGAAGAAGTGCAGGTAGCACATGCGGCGCGAAGTAATGAATTGTTCTTTACTGCTATCGACAGAATTTAATTTTCTGTCAATTACAGACACTTTTCATTACGTTAGCTGCCACTTTTGCTTAATGCTGCAACGATTGTAATTAACTAAAAATAAATTCTTCGTTTATTTTGTACATATATTATGGAATATTCAAGATCATTCTTATTGATTGACATGTTGTTATACACAAGCATTGAATATTTATAATTTGTTTTCGCAAATTTGCACATTTAGTTCCTTAAGCTTCTATACATCTGTATTTTCGATGAAGACACAAAATTACCTATAAGATCGAGAGGTTGGCAGCACTAGTTGGTAATAGCGTCCAAACGTCTGTTAAACTGAAAATTGTACAAACTGAAACGTGTCTAAAATTTCATCATGGTTGAGTAATGATTGCAAATCGTTGAAATTTATTATCAAAATTCGTGCTCTGTGACAAATGTGCATCGTTTGAAACGACCACTATATGATTGTCATAATCGACCTGCTGAATCAACAATTTGTGCTGTCATCTCCAAATTGCGCACCGAATTTACTTTGTTGGGCATAAAACCATCGATTCGCATGCGTAAAGTGCGTATCGAAGAAAATATTGCAGCCGTAGCGACCAGTGTTAACGACGATCGTGAAATGTCAATTCGTCGCCGTTCTCAGCGATTGGGCATGTGTTACTCAACCATAAGGAATTTTTTTGTTGTCCCAATTGGCTGAGTTGAACTTGATTGACATGTGGTTTCATCAGGACGATGCAACATGTTACACTGTTCGTGAAACAATGGATATGTTGAGGGATGAATTTGATGAGCAGCTTATCTCTCGATTTGGCCCTGTGAGCTGGCCCCCAAGATCGTGCGATTTAACGCCTCTTGATTATTTCTTGTGGGGTTATGTCAAGTCGTTAGTCTATGTGGACAATCTTTCATCTACAATTTTTACTCAGTAAACTACAGTAACCAAGGTTCTCGTTCAACAAATTGACTCTGTAATCCCAGAGAAAAAAGATTGATCTCCCATATTTTTAGCTACATATATTTCTAGTTGTTGTTCCGAATTTTTTCGTATTTTACACTCGTTGCCCGTTTGTTGCCCTAGTACCTAGTTGTTTGTTCTTCTAGTACCTCTCATACAAATTGACCGATTTCTCGAAATTTAATTTATCCGCTGAAATCCCCAATTCGTAGATTTTCCCAGATTAACACCTTTCATTCGATTGTACTAAAATCAATATAATTTAGCAAAATTTTATTAAACTTAATTTTGTGAATCGTAAATTTTTGCGGGAGGCACTAAAATGGCAGTGACATTACAGTCAACTTTCACTTTCAGAACTTTATAAAGGGCAAGATGTACGTCAAATTAGATTGAATTCAGTACAAATTCAAAAATGATACGAAGATAATAATATAAGGATTAAAGGCTACCATAAGAAGCATAGTTATGTGATAAATTTTCTCAAATATTACCAAGTACTATTAGCTAAAACGATAGACAAAAGTCTATGTTCCTGTAACATATCAATTAGCAGTTGCAGAGAGAGATGGAATTTCGAAAATTAGACCAATTTGTATGGGAGATACAAGAAGACTCGTGAAAATGCAGTCCACTTTCATTCTTTGAAGATATTTATTAAATAATTATTAAGTAGTACAATGAGAAACAATTTAGGTTTACATTTAGAAAAGAAATCTGTATTTTGAAAAACCGGGCAATTTGCGTGGGAGGTGACTGAAGGGATGTCTTGCACAGCCGCTTTACAACCAGGGACTACGATAGTCATGAAGAATATTGGCAGGAAGATACTGGTTAAACAGTCATAAAACACATTTGATCAAAATTACCTTAAATACTTTCTTTCTATTTCTAATTTTTCTGCCACATTAAACATTATATATCTTTATTCCTTCCTGTCTTATATGACTTGACGTCCTACTCTTCAACGCAATCGCGCAAGGACAATACTTTATTATGACATTTTTCTAAAGAAGGCGCGTTAAAATCAATATCTGAAGTTCCGTTTTTTTTTATTTTCTGAACTTAATAATTGTTGTGCCGAAAATAGCGAACTGCAAAATATTGGGCAGAAATATATCGGAATTGAATGAGAAGTATCGATATGCTTGTTAGTGAAACACCCATATTGCTCAAATTTCAACTCAATTAAAAATTGATACAAAATATAAAGAAAAAATTTTATTTAGGATCAACATTGAGAAAGTTATTATTAAAAACAAATTTAGTTTAAGTAGAGATTATAACGTTTAGATTTGGAATAAAGTACAACGAACAAAAAAAATGTCACCAGCATATTTAAAATTGTTGTAATGTCTTAGAAAAGTAAAACTTAATTAATTATTAATGGTGGTCACAATACTGTTGGGCTAAGAACGTATGTATTTCCCAACAATAACTTATATGCCAATACACATTTATCGTTTGACTTTCGTTCTTCCTCTGGTATAGAAAGACAGGAACAAAATCTTGGCATCAGCGAAACAGCCGGTTGATGGAATCTTCGATGTATTGTGCCGCAGCTTTGGCCAAAATGCTATTCTATTGGTCACCAAAAACGGCGTTTTCTACAGACAAGATTTGAAAACACGACGGAAGGAAAAATTATTAACATCCCGAAAAGTTAATCGCCCTCGAAGAGTTTTCATTTAAGAATACAAATATTTAAATGAATCGCAAAATTTTGCATCGATTCAGGACATGATGCCCATTTTCCCAAAATCCGTAATGTTCCGAGTTATCCATTTTTCAATATCGAATTAAAGTTTAATAAAACAAACATAAAGATACAATTTTTATTTCATCACAATGCTTGGATCTTGTCACTATGTACGAAATACAATGTCATTTAAATGACTCCTTCTGGATTGGTTGCAGCAGTGGATCCTTTTTCGACCACTTTTTCGCACATTTCGGGCGGTATCTCGGCGATAACTTGACGAATGTTGGTTTTCAAATACTCCAACGTTTGATGATTATCCGCGTGAACACGGTCTTTAACATAGCCTTACAAAAAAGTCGAACGGCGTCAAATCGCACAATTTTGGTGGCCAATTGACATTGCCAAAGCGTGAAATTACGTTTTCTGGAAACTTCACGCAAAAAAGCCAAATATGGTCGTGTTGTGTGGCTCGTAGTACCTTCCTGTTGAAACCACATATCGTCCAGTTTCTAACCTTAAATTTCAGGTCAAAAAACTCGGTTATCATAGCGCTCTAAATTGATCGAATTATTCGCCACACTTTCGCTAACAGAAGCGATATATTTGGCAGTGCGTACATTACAATGATAGTCAGGCCAGATCACATCTGTAACGCTTCTAGTCTCTTCCAATTTCTTTATAATCTTGCTAATTCCTCGCAAAGTAGGTCGATTATGGCAGCTATAATCACCCCGTAATGTATGAAAAATGCCCGCATTTGAATGACCACTTTTACAGTAAGTTTTAACTATTTTGTAGCATTTTTTTTTTGTTAAACGACCCATGGTCGCAAATGGCAAACATTTAACTAAATAAGTAACATTTCAGATGACAGGTATTTAACAGCTGACAGCCTTGCCAGACCGGCGGTTTTGAAACCACTAAATGGCTAACGCTGTGTTATAAGATATGTTTTCGTTTGCATGATGCAGATGGGAGAATAATTAATAAAAAATGGTCACATAGCGGTACAAGATTAATACTGTCCTAACTTACTGTACTTACATGGATTAACACAATTTTTTTCACAGAACTGCGAGGAATTTAAAACGGAACCAGTATAGTGTAAGAATGTGCGGAGAAAATCGCAACAAATGTTCTAAATTTATGCAAAATACTGCATTTAATACAAGATGTAAGCGAATTCAAAAGTATGTAGTTAAGTGGGCTTATCCCATCGATTCTTTCACATTTTACCAACCATTATAATTATTATTATAGCCATTATAATTAAGAACTTTTGAATAAAGTTGAAGTTAATAATTTAATTAATGCGTAGATTGTCTACGCATTTTTGTAGGGGAAAAATTTGATTTTACTATATTTAATCGGTAACTTTGTATTGGAACTACATTTACGAAAATCCAAATTTAATTGAATTTAGTGGAATTATTTGAAAGATATGAAGGTGAGATTATTTGGGTTCTTGGCTACTTGTTCAATTTTTTTTCGTTTTTCGTATCGTACCAGACATTGAATTCCGAAAAATCGAACCAATAGTATAGGGATACTTTGTTTCCTATGTTCTGAATTTAATTAATTTTTAAAATAATATAATAATAATATTTTATGCTCACAAAATCGTTTTATACTCAACAAAGTCGAAGCCAATAGGTGGAATTGTTGGTTATCTATTGTCATATAGTGTTTTGAGAATCTCAAGCTGAGTTGTTAAGCCTTGGCGTATACAAAGTTTAAATCTTTAATCAACACCCTTTCAAGAGCAATTACACCTAAATAACAAAATCTATGATGATTTCAAAAATTATAAAAATTAAAAACTGTTATAAATACGCTGGGCGTGGCACATTCTGCCTAGTTTGGCTTGAGCCTTTAACCGATTTGTGCCATTGTAATTCACTTTTTTGCGATGGTGTGTATACAGTGTGGGAGATATGCATAGTTATCGGCCGAAAACAATTTTTGTTTTAGTTTAATAACAAAAATTACGCATGCCAAGTTTCGAAGCCATACTTTAGTTCCTTGAACTTTGTAACTTTGATACACCTGTTGCAAGAGATTTGATCACATCAATTCTGATGATTCCCTAGTCAAACGATAGTGAAATTTTTGCCCACATTCTTCTCTATTTTATTCAGTAAAAGCATGAATTTCCGAAAGCTTCTTTTATATAGCTATAAAGTTAATTTTCGTTTTAATTTTGATTATTTCAACAGCAATAGTTATTTTTACGCTTTTTCACATTTTATTTTCATTTTATTTTGAAGCTTCGATAATTTGCTATGAGTGATGGCGACGCTTTAGCATTACCTCCTTCTGTTGTATGCCCTAAAAGTAGGAATATCCAGTCCTTCCACATCATATGAGCACAGTGAGATTTCCTTGTTTTCATGAGGATTTCATTTTTGTCCCTCTTATTTCAAATTTTGTATCTAAAGTTCGAATAAAAATCATTTCTATCTCTAGATTTAGCCTCAGTTTTGATCATTTCACTTGCAAGAGTTTTTGCGAATGACGGCACAAATGATGCCGTTTCTTCCCAGTTTTAGTCATAATGGTGCAAATTTCTTTAAATCTTGCCTCTCCGTTTTACTTGCAACAGTCTTTTTGCGAACGACGGTGCTGATGATGCCGTTTTTTTCGCCAAATTTATTTAAATCTCGCCTCTCCGTACTCTTATTGCAGTTTACCCATAGTTGTATGAAATTGGCAGTGTAGGGGATTGTACAATTTTTGTCCCCATACTTTCCTCTTTGAAGCCCTTAAAAAAAGGAGTTTTGAAAAAATATCCTCCAGTAGATTGGCGCATAGCCCTAATTTCAATAGTTAGGAGTCCGTCCCTTGTTTTAGATGATGCTGCCATTGTTCGCCTTATAGTCCTGTTTTACTTCCAGGAAGTACAAATGCCGAAATTTAAATTTTTTGATCGCCAGTTTAGTAAGTAAAAGAATTGTGGATGAAGATTACGCTCATTCTGTTGATGATGTCAGTTTCAGTTTTTTGCTCTAGTTTTTTATGCTCTACATGTATAAATTTATCGCTGACTGTTTTATGGATACCCCTATTTTTATGTCTTATGGAATATATGCTCCCTTCTTAAAAAATCCTTCCTTGTTCCTTATCTCTGCTCATAGATGAATATACGCACTCAATTTCAAAATCGTTTGTTCTGTACAGCAATACGCTTGTCGCCTTTTAAAGCCCACTTTCCCCTTAAAAATTTGAATTTCCTCAAATTCCATGCGCCGACATCATGTTGGAGATCGACCTACTGTCCAGCAGCAGTTTTATAGACATAGATGATATGATCCTGGCAGACTAAACAATGCCATCATTTCGAATCTGCACCTGTGCACTTGTACTTGTTTTGATTACAATTGTTATAAGCACGCGAATCGCTTTTTCAGAGATTTGCCAATGCAAATTTGCATGGCCTTACTTCGATATCAGTTTGATTTTCATACCCTTTAAAAAACACCGAACAATTAGTCAATCCTTTCAAAAAGGAAAAGTTGTCATTCAATATACGATATGTATATTTAAAATGCCACGAGAGACACCATTGACATGTGAGCATTTTGATTAAAGAGAAATTCAGAAACGATTCATTCTAACGCACGTATAAAAACATTCAGTCACACAAAGGCATTTTACCTCCGAACATGTAGTCCACTTTCCATGACCGCAATCTGCTGTATCAGATAAAATTTGCTTTCGAAATATGCAAATGAAAAATTTTTCCTTGGTAGAGATGTTTTTATTTTGCATTTATGTGTATTGAAGTTGTTTGACACACATAAATATTTAAATTGTTTTCCCATTGGTTTGCAACGATCGCATAATATTGCAATAGAAATACGAATATAAGTTTGTTGTGACCATAATTCTCAACACTCAAAGCTTTAAATTCACTGCTCACTGGGGCAACATAGAATATTGTGATTTGCTTCGAACGGCTTTGAAAGTATTTGAAAATAAATTTATATTGCTATTATATTTTTTGATAAATTCAAACAAAAATTGGTATCAATAAATACGATACTGTTGTTTTGATTTAAAAAATAAATTAGTTTCATATACAACAAATATCGAATGGGAAAAGCTTAATATTCGGAGACGCTTAATCGATAAAATTATACTGATTTACGGCGTTCTGAGCAAATTATTCTTGCCTTTGATTTTTTGAAAAATTTTTCTTGTGAAATTTATACCTTCATAGAAATTATAAGCTTCCATTCGTTTGCTTTTGTAAAATTAAAAAATCTTTAAAAATATCCAGTAGCAAGCTTTAAAATAAAATTTTTCACATACGAATAAAGAAATATACCTATACAGGGAAAAGTATAGGACCAAAGCGTCTAAAGTGACAAGTATCAGTTGGGCAAATGTGTATCGTAATTGGTTGGCTGGTGAAGTGATAGCCGAGATTTTAAATGGACTATGTCCGGCCGCTTTTTCTGATACCTGCCATAAAAGTTTACAGATTTTCACAAATTCTGTTCTGCAGGCAACATATATGATTAACGTATTGCTCTCCAATGGCTGGCAAAATTTCTAACCTTGACCAGGTATTTCCGTACAAATGACCAATTTAATAGATATATTCTTGTATTCATACGAGGTGTGTTCAAAAAAAAAAAAAAAAAGATGAATTTTCAAATATCGCGGGCTACGTACATTCGACTTCCCACTATTATTTTTTATGTTGGTACACTCGCGTCAAAGATATGTTGACAGTTTTATCCATATTGCATGATTAGTTTGTTTGTGAGAGGCATAAATAAGACAAATGTTCTGAGTGTTCCGCGATTCGGTTTTTATCTCCTCAATCGTCGCAAAACGCCGGCCTTTCATGGGTCTCTTCTGTCTTGGGAACAGGAAAAGGTCGCAGGGGGCTGAGGCATGATAACGTTGTTGTTTTTGACCAAATAATCTCTCATAAGCAAAGATAAGTGAGCAGGTGCATTACACGATGTAAAAGTCATGAATTTTTTTCCATAATTCCGAGCATTCTGTTCGTATTCCTTCACGCAAACGGCGCATAACTTCATGGTAATACTCCTTATTTACCGTACGACCTTGTGGTAAGAACTCCTGATTTACGACGCCATAGTAAAAAAACATAGAGCAAAACCTTGACATTTCATCGAACTTGGTGTGCTTTTTTCATCTTGGCTCTTCTGGACTCTTCCATTGGGAGGATTGGGCTTTGGTTTCGATGTTATAACCATGATTCGTCACCAGTTATGACCCTTTTAAGCAAATCTGGATCATCGTTGACGATGATGTAGATCAATTCCTGAGCTATGCTCGTGCGACGTTGTTTTTGGTGAAAATTCAGCAATTTTGGAACGAACTTCGCTTCCACACGCTTCATGCCCAAAAATTTCCGAATAGATTGCATGGCATGAGCCAACCGATATGCCGACATCCTCAGCAACTTCTCTGTGAGCGCTTTTCTTTTACAAAAGTGTCTTAGAATGTAATCCTTATCCATATGTATAAAGTTGTTGCATTGCTAATTGGGTGACTGATAATCAAACGCCCAGGCCAAAAAATAAGGCTATAATCATGGAAATTGGGGTAAGCATACCTCTTATAGAGTAGATGTACAATAAGAAGTCATTTTTCAAATTTCGTTCATTTAGGGGGTAAAACAGGGTAAAATGGGAAA
The DNA here is from genome assembly GCA_019455685.1 of Philornis downsi. Classification (NCBI taxonomy): domain Eukaryota; kingdom Metazoa; phylum Arthropoda; class Insecta; order Diptera; family Muscidae; genus Philornis; species Philornis downsi. The sequence continues at coordinate 2,584,524 of JAHXMU010026709.1, forward strand.
AATCTCCTATAATCGTCCAGCTCAAGTTAGGTAGGGATTTTTCAAAATTCACATTTTTAGGGTTAAAAACAGTTAAAATTAGAGAATGTGATAACATTGTCAACCTCCAGCGGCTAGAATTTGCATTATGAAAACTGGTGTCCATTTGGCGCCTCAAGAATAGGCAGCCTATAAAAGGTTTTTTTTCGAAATTTGTGCTTTTAGGGGGAAACAGAATAAAAAGAGAATAATTTGGTACCATAGCCTAGCACAAGCGACTGAAGCTAAATTCATGAAAATTGGTGTCTATATGTATTGCAACGCCAGAATAGGAACGATGAAGAGTTTTTCGAAATTTACGCTTTTAGGTGTAAAAAACGTTGTAGAACATTCACAATATAGTGCACTTCACTCCCTTATTCAACAAGAGCTAGAATCATTAAAATTGGTGTATATTTTCCGCTTTAAGGTCAGACACGACATAAGAGGGGTTTCTTCAAATGGAAAGTTTTGAGGATAAAAGTAGAATGATAAGGGACAAATAGCCTAGTTCAAGTGACTAGAGCTAGAGCCATGGAAATTGGTACCCATAGTGCAGATTAGACAAGGTGTAAGAACTGATTTTTCAAAATACATACATTTAAAGGTAAGAAGGGACAAAGCTGGTACCGTCATCAAGTTCAAGCGGCTAAAGTAGAATCACTGAAATTGGCGCCGCTATTCTTCTTACAGACTAAAAGCGCGATGAGGAGGAAGTAAAAAGGGATTGAATTGGTAGAATTCTTTTAACGGGTAAAGCGATAAAAAGGGCAAAATAAGCCCTATCGCCAAGAACAAAAAAGAGAAGCCTGAACCATCAAATTGGGTGTGTAAATTCACCTACTATCGTAGGCTAGCAATGGGAAGGGATTTATTAAAAAATCAAAGAAGTCAAACTGCTTATGCTGAAATCACCAAAATTAATGTACACAGTAGTATTATGGAGCATGGAGCACGATAAAAAGGAATTTTTCGAGACGAGCAAACAGTCAAATTGGTACACCAGACTGGAAAAAAGTGAAAGTCATGAAACGGGAAATTAAGGAACTAAAAATGGGACCGCCACATAAAAAAGTTACTGAAGCAATATTAGGAGATATAATTAAGATAGAAAGGAGACACAGCTAAAGTCAAATGCCAGAAACTGAAGACGTGTGACTAGAAGAATGCATTCTATCATTAAATATAGATAAAATACAAATTTTCGAATTCGATCTGGATATAAATGTGTTAATAATTTAACTAGACTATATTTGAAGGCTGAAAGAGAAAAGACAAAAAAAGACTTATCTTGTACCTTACCACACTTCGGATTTTTAGAAAATCACATTTTCATTGAAAATATACAGACGAAATGGTATAAAAATGATACTATCATCTAGTCTAAAAAGCTGTAAGGCCGTAAATTAAGTTGTGTTGTCCGAAATTTGAATTCTTAGGAGCTCAGTTAGTTGTGGGACAAAATTCTTTTCAGAGGCGAAATTCTTCTGCGAGCTTATTGTCTAAACGGAAATGCCTTTCCAGACATTTTAAAATATCTTTTAATACTGAAAAGATAATAATTATTTGTTTTATTTTTAGATGTACAATTGGGAATGAGTTGGGGTGATGTCCGATTGTTCGTGAACATGGAAACATATTGTACAGGGCAATATTGTAATATAATATTAATAAATATTAATAATACTAAATAATGTAATATGGTAATATTGTAATACGATGAGAAATTCAAATAACTTCTTTTTTGTCACTGTATTTCATTCATTATTATTATTTTTTGTATTGGTTGTTAGTTACTACTAAATAGTTATTTTCATCAACTGTTATTGGATCGTTAATATCAACTATGCTCTTAATTAAATTGCGTATATTACTGCATACGTATAATCTATATATATAAAAATGAATCGTGGTTTGTTCCTATGCTTAAAACTCCAGAACGGCTGGACCGTTTTGCATAAATTTTTGTATATGCGTCTGGGTGGTGCCCGGGATGGTTTAGATTTACAATTCGGTCCAATTGGACAAAGGGGCGTGGTACCTCCCATACAAACAAAAAATTAAAAATCAATTATTTCTGCTCCTGCTTACGGTATTTGAACAAAATTTGGTGCGTAGGTTTGGTGTACATATCTTAAGTGCTGCTGCAAATATGGGCGGTATTGGATAATGGGGAGTGGTACCTCCCATATAAACCATAAATTAAATATCCAATATTTCTGCTCCTGTTTACGGTATT
>JAHXMU010026709.1:2587142-2601066 GCA_019455685.1 Philornis downsi
TTTTTTTTTTTTTTTTTGAATTCTGGATTTATTATAATCTGTCCTTGGACATTCATTAATATTCACATTGGCCTACATACTACTTATATACTAAAATTTTATTTTTTATTCGGGAACACTTCCTTGAGTGTCCCTACTGCTTTATTCGTCCTGAGTAGCGAGGTCCTGTGTGGTTCTCCTCCTTAGTCTGGTAAATAATGGTGTTTCGTTCATCAGATTGGACGCCAGCTGATTCGGATGTTGTTGAATACGATTCATGTATCTAGCGGAGTATTTTTGGACTTCTTCCTTAATGAAGGGTGTTTTCAATTCTCTATGCAATTGTTTGTTCGAGAAGTATCTGGGTGCACCAGTAATGGTTCGCAGTACTTTGGATTGAAAGCGTTGTAATATTTCAAGGTTGGAGTTTGCTGCAGTCCCCCATAACTGGATTCCATATGTCCATATGGGCTTTAAGACGCATTTATAGATTTTTAATTTGTTGTCTAGGGATAATTTGGATTTGCCATTCAAAAGCCAATATAAGGATCTTAGTTTGAGTCTCAAGGCCAGTCTTTTTGTAAATATATGCTTTCTCCAAGTTAGTGTTCTGTCCAAATAAATGCATAGATACTTTGCATCATTTGCTTGAGGCATTTCAACGTTATTAATAGACACGGTAGGGCAACATCCTCTCCGAAGTGTAAACGTTACCTGAACCGATTTCATTTCGTTTGCCTTTATTCTCCATTTCTGCAGCCATTTTGTTATGGTATCGAGATGATTTTGTAATTTTCTAGATGCTTGATCCGGGTTGACATCAGTGGCAATAACAGCTGTATCGTCTGCAAACGTTCCGATAAGAGTCCCTTCTTCTGTGGGTAGGTCCGAAGTGAAAATCAGATATAAGGTAGGACCAATAATGCTGCCCTGAGGTACTCCCGCATGCGATTTAAGCATGTCCGACTTCGCCGTGTTTAACAAAAAAGGTTCGTTCAGATAGATAAGATTTCAGAAAAATGAAGAAATTCGTGGGTAACATTTTCTTCAATTTGAATAATAAACCTTAGTACCATACCCTATCAAAGGCTTGTGAAATGTCCAGAAATGCCGCATTGCAATACTTTTTCGTGTCGAAAGATTTATTTATCAGTTCAACTAATCTATGAACCTGTTCAATCGTTCCATGTCCCTGTCTAAAACCAAATTGGTGATCAGGTATTAGTTTTTTGACTCTATTATGGGGTTTAATCTTCGGAGAAATAAAATTTCGAGGACTTTTGGATGGTATAGGTAGGAGGCTTATGGGCCTGTAAGAAGAGATTTCTTCAGGTGGTTTTCCAGGTTTTCGTATCATTTTCACCTGAGATATTTTCCATTGTGTCGGAATGTACAACTTTAAAATGATTGCATTGTATGTTCTTGTTAGAAGCTGTAAGCCTTCCTGAGGCAATTCTTTTAAGACTTTAGCAGTGATCAAGTCGTATCCCGGAGCTTTTCGGTCTTTTAAATCAGCAATTATATTTTTAACTTCGCAGATGGTAATTTGTGTAATAGGCAAGTCCATCTGGTAATCTTCATTTAGAAAGTTGTGCAGCTCATTTAAAAAAGTGTCATTACCATGTTGTTCATTAGGTACGAACACTTTTTCCAGATGTTTTGCGAAAGTTTCAGCTTTCTCAGAATCACTTTTAGCCCATGTATTCTGTATGGTTCGAATAGGGGTATCGTGTTTTATGGACTTGTTCGTACGCTTTATTACTGTATATAGAGAGTAGTCGATAGCTGCAGTTGCATCTAAATTTTCCAGATCTCTATCAGTTTTTCTACTATCCTCTACACTTAAGATCTCTTTGAGCTCTTTTGTTAACTTATTTAGAACCGCTTTGTCGGGCGGATATCTAGTTCTCTGCCACTTTTTTCTTGCCTTTCTCTTTTCAGCCACTTTTTTTCTTATACTCGATGGAACTTTGTTCCGTTCGGGTATATTTTTTTCATTCAAAGGGATAGAATTCCAAGCTGCTTGTTGGATAATATTATTAAACTGCTCAACTCCATTTATTATATCGTTATCTGAGTTTAAAGCAATGTGTATATTTACATTAGCTTTTAACAAATGTCGAAAGAAATTCCAGTCAGTTCGTTTATTATGGAGTACACAACTTCTTGATGCAGACAATATTTTTCTGCCCAGAGTTACCTTTACTGGGGTCTGGTCAGACCACAAATCATAAATGGATTCACATTGCACTGTCTCCTTCTTAATACCTCTTGTCACACAAAAATCTAGTAAATCGGGGATTTTGCTGCAGTCTGTTGGCCAATAAGTCGGTTGTGCACTTGATACCATGTATAGGTTCATTGATTCAGCTGCATATTGAAGTTGACGACCTTTTGTTGTTGTTAGCCTAGAGCCCCAGAGGGTGTTTTTGGCATTGTAGTCGCCACCTGCAACAAAGGTATTACCAAGTGTTTTGAAGAACTCCTTGTACATTTTACAACTTATTTTGTGTTTGGGAAAATTGAACAATTATTCAAAGACTTTTTGTAAAGTAAACACCGGAAAAAATAATTTGAATTTTGTCAATACTACAGTTTTTATGAGGTAGGCTCGAATAGTAGTAGTCAAATTTTAATGTAATCAGGTATACCTGTTCAAAACTGAAGGCATAGTGAACTTGCGGAAAAATCCATTTTCAGCAAAAGCTTCGAAATGGAAAATACATTTAATATGATTATTGCTGTAGTCTATTAGCATTTAACAGTTTTTATTGGTTGGTTGGTTGGCTTTAAATATGCCATTTTTATGTCGTGCTCCACTCAAAGTGAAAATGTATCGCACAATTTAAATAATGTTAACAAAAAGTGATGGTAATAAACTTATGCTTGTAAACGTCAATCAAAAACACAGTTTTCTTTCAATAAGGGTTTCAAATGTTGGACTCAACAGTGAGTAAACAATAACATTTGGCTCTATCGCTAAAGCTGCCATCCAGCTTAAAGCAGACGAAGAGACCGAAGGATAATACATAATAACACCAGAAGGGCATCAAAACACAAACCAAAAAATTCAAATATTTTCCTTCTGCTCATTATTACCAAGACGTGGCACTCCATCATTTCTGTGGCGGCTTTTTAAATGTTTACGCATCTACTAAATCCTCGAAAATCACTTACCCTTACCAGAGAATCTGGACAGATGTTGATCGTTAAAGACCTTATTCAAAGAATTTCATAAACGTTTTTAAACGTTTTTAGTATAAAAATCTGTACAGAAATGTTAACCAATGGAACCGACTTATGAATCTTTACAACCTATGTTTCTCAACCAAAAGTTAACATGTTTCGTATTAAAATTTGTACATTACGGGAATTACGACTAAATACGGCGACTAAGGAGACTGAGAAGAATGACAAAAATATTATTTTATGTTGGTTCTATGTTTTACCCATAAGATGAAAAGCCAAGTGTACTCTATTTGTGACAGTAGATAAATACTCACGAACACAACTTGACACTTATAGGTAATGTGCTACTGGCGTTTCCACCAAAGGCGTCACTGTCATGGGAAATGAGCAGCTGCCGTATGTAGCTACCAACCGTAATATGTGATTACCCACAACAGCTTTACATTTCTCATGAGTAATATGGAACTTTATACATCACTTACAGCGGAGGGTTGCCCATGGATAACTCAAGGGTTACACATTCCCCTTCTCGTTTCAAAGTATTAAAAATCGTCATATCTCAAAAACGGAACTTTCAGTCGCAAAACTAACCTCATTCTGTGAATTTCAAAGGGGGTTGTACAAGATTTGTGCTTTTATATAGTGCAAAAAAATTTTTTCAAATAATTGAAAAAAATATTAAAATGCCTATAATAAATGGAAAATAACACATTTTTGCCTTCCAGCAAAGGCTTACACGAGGCGATGCCCCTCACAAAATATCAAAACAATTGAAAAAAAATCTCTAAAGTAAGAAAAATATTATAATTAAAATTAGCTACTGCGTTGGTGAATCTTCCTACCGTGCTAATGACACTATTTTACAAATTCTTGAGAAAGTATACCCGCAAAATGCGAAAATCGTCAATTTGAAAAATCACTATAATGTATAAAGCATTACTAGAGTGTAAGAAAAAGAACAGTGTGCAAAGTTTTAGTGCATTTGGGCAGGAATTTCTAAAGTTGTAATAAAATCAGTGATTTAACATTTAAAGTTATTTGTATGGGAAATCCGAGAAAGAGCGAATTAAATGGCTTTAACACCATATGAACTATTCGAACAGGTTCGAAATATAACGCCACGTAAAATTTTACTCAAAGTCGTTCAGTCGCAAAGATTCAAAATCAACCGTATAATTTCTTTACCAGAAGTTGCTTGGCCATATCACTCATTTTCCCATCTCACCCATTTTTTGCAAATCTCAGTCCAGGAAAATATTACCATCGACACAAATAGGCAGACATGGGTCAGTCGTTTTAGAAAGTCTTGCAAAGAATTTAGTCTTAAGATATATATTTTCATCAGTCATTACTTGAGATTGAACTTGAGATAAATCTCCAATACTTTCCTGCTACTGCCTTCACAAAATTCCGGATGTCACAAATATCATGAGTTTCACTTAAAAATTGCCGTTTTAATCGTTTAAAGAAACTTCTATGTTGCTCCACTACTTATTGTAGCCCCTATACAAATAATCTATATATTCGTACATAAAGTTATTGCGTTACCATCGCCCAGCCCAAACGATTGAAGCTCGAATTACGAAAATTGGGGTAGAAAGGGTTTTTCAAAATTCGTTCCTGTAGGGATAAAAATAGGGTAAAAAGGAACAATAGTGTACAAAAATTGTGCTATTAACCAAAGCAAACGATTAAAGATATATTGACAAAGAAGATTTCACAGGAGTCGTTTTTCTTTCAATAAAGCTGACAGGAAAGGAGAAAAATGGCATCATCATTTAACGCAAAGGACAGAAGAAATCAAGATCCTTTTTACAAAATAAAAAATGTAACACGATTTTTACCTTTTTTACACTATCATCAATACAAAGTAAAAATATAATACATTTTATTATTAACATAGTTTGAGATTTTACATATATAGGTAGTATTACAGCAAGAAAAAAATTTAATATTATTATAATATTTGTTTTTGTTAAAAAAAAATTAGAAAACAATCACTTTTTTCATCTTCTATTCAGAGGATTTAAAAGTGATCATCAGTACAAGTTTTTAATTAAATCAACATTAGAAGATTTACATTTGTCTCCAAATCTTTGTGTTATATCTTTTAAAAACTCAATATCTAATTTGTGTCTGAACATAGAATGCAATCCATTCGTTGAGTATCTTCTGTTTAGGTTATTAATATATTTCAAGTTTTTGTTTTGCACAATTTGAAGTTTTTTCGGGTGAAAGTTTGCCAATTTTGGTGACCAAATTTGACATACATTACATTAATGGAGACAGTGCTCTTCCGCATTTAATAGCTTTGTCGCAAGCTTGGGCAATGTGTGTAGTAAATGTTAGTTTTTTGCCAAATATAACACCTAAATATTTTGCTGAATCTTCCAAACTTATGTCAGCTTCTTTTACAGATAAACTGATACTAGGTTTTCTTTTAGGGGATTTGTTGTACTGGAAAATTATAGCTTTTGTTTTCGTAGAGTTGATTTTGATTTTCCATTTTTCGAAATATTTTTGGGATACCATAACTGCTTTTGCCACATTTTTAACAATAGCATTTGATACATTTCCGGTGGTGATTAGCGCTGAGACATCTGCATAGAAAGCTACAGACTGATTTTTCAAAGTTTTAAAATCGGATGTAAATATCGAATACAAATGCGGGGATAATATCGATGCTTGTGGTACACCCGCCGGAATTGATCGTTCTGTAGCGATACTTCATCCACCTTTAACAAAAACTATCTATCAGACAGAAGGTCTTGTATTATTTTTGCAAATAAAAAGGATAGTCAAATTGTTTCATTTTAGAAATGAGGCCATTGTGCCAGATAGAATCAAAAGCCTTTTCTATGTCTAGGAACACAATGCCCGTGGACTTCCTGTTTTGTTTGTTTGCAGTGATGTAATTTAATACTCTTTTTAGTTAGTGTATGGTTGAGTGATCTTTTCTAATGCAATTTTTACCTCTAGGTGTAAATAAAGGTGTAAATGAACAAAAATTGTACCAGCACTCATAACAAGTGACTGAAGCTAAAATCATTAAATTACTAAACACTTTACTGTCTAGCAGAATTTACAATCTTAAACTCAAAAATATGCATTTTATTATGTAACATTAGAAAAATAAAAAAAAAAAACTCAAAAATGTGCATTTTGTTATGTAACATTAGGAAAATACAAATTTTTCAATCCAAATAGGAAATAAATGAGACAAAAATTGAATCAGACTAGATCTGATGGAAGAAATCAAAAAGTCAAATTTCCCCTTGCCCACACTTTGCTTGTCCACACTTTGATTTTTCAAAAGTGGCGTTTTCAGGGTAAAACCATAGGCGAGAGGGAGCAAAAACGATACGTCATATTAAAGCACTGTCCGAATTTATAATTATTAGGAGCTCAACGAGATGTGGTATAGAAAAGTAGCACTACCTTGATTAAACTGTTGTAATAAGAATCCTGGAAATTAGCAATGAGACTGCCCTGGCAATCCCAAATATATTGGGGAGGAATTCAAGTTCCAATTTAATTTTTCTTAAAATATAGAGTCGCAAGTGCGAAGTTTACAATAAGTTCATAAAAGGCTTAATAAGGCAATGGCTAGAAACTGAATTCATAAAATAAAATTTCCTCTTTTGACCGTTTTTTGCGTTTTACTCTGCTATAAAGCTATTTTAGACAAACAATTGCAAAAAATGTTCACAAGTATTTTCCCTGAGCTTATCTCCTTCTTGATCAAAATAATTGTTAACATAGTGCTGGCTAAAAAAAAATACAATATTGAAACAACTTTGCAATATTTGGATATTTTATCCGACTAACAGAAATTTCGCGACAATTTAATTTTTAATTCTTGAAGTATTCTCAAAACTTTGAGAAGTCATTATCAACGGAATCATTCACCAAATATTTCGGACCTCTATTTTTTAAAATTTGTCAAGGAACTGCATTGCAATTCGGATTTTTTTTCTTTTTGTTATTCTTTGCACAAAGCAAACAGACAGCCTCACCAAAATCTGTTGGTTACCCAATAATTGAAGAGCTCTAGATGAGCACGTTTCTTATGAAATCCACGATAATCGATGAAATTAGTTACTATTTTGAAGGTATTTATGCGATAAATTAGATTCCCAAACACTACTACTAATTTGGTAGAGACTGGTACGTCGCCTGCGAAATTGTGGATCTGATTAAATTATTATTTACAACCCATATTGAATTAATTTTCGCTAAGGTAAGTCAGTTTTCAAAAGTAAAGTTCAAAAGTAAAGTTCGTTCTTGATTCCGGTAAAACTATTATTTCATTATAATGCCTGGACTTTGCCATTATGGAAGAAATATAATGTTATTTAAATGACCGCCTCTGGAGTGACAGTCTTCGACCACTTTTTCGCACATTTCGAGCGGTATCACGGCGACAACTTGACAACGTTTGGGCATTATCCGCGTAAACACGGTCTTTGATGTAGCCCGAAAAAAGTCTAATGGTGTTAAATCGCATGATCTTGGTGCTAATTGACGTCGCCAAAACGTGAAATTGTGCTTTCTAGAAATTTTCATGCAATAAAGTAAAAATAGGTCATGTTGTGTGGCTCGTGGCACCGTCTTGTTGAAACCACTTATCGTCCGGTTCATAATATTGAATTGCCAGTAAGAAAAATTCGGTATTTATACGGCCATAGCGCTCTGAATTGAAATTCGGATTATCCGCCAGCCTGTCACTAACAGAATCGTTGTTTTCGGCAGTGTATATTCCATATTCCTATTTTCATATTTTTTATTATTTTATCAGTTATTGCACTAAATTCAGTATACGAGTAATTTATCCCTCATTAGAGTATCAATAAACTTAATTCAGAGAATGAATACGAATTGCAATACTACGCTTATACAATGGATGACCAGTCCATAACCTTTGGTCCCTGTATAATCTCAGTAGGTTGATATTCTGGTTTTTTTGGGCATTAATTGAGAGCATTATTTTATGCTACATTATAAATTTTTGTACCAGTAAAACGATTGACTGCAATTTATATATTAGTTTTCATTCATTTTGGATTAAAAATATCAGTGAACACTAAATGTTGAAATTGTATTTTTGCATTTTGTTGGCAATACATCTATTGTTAAAACTCATAGAGACTGCGAATAAGCTGAAATTTTCGTCTCAAGCTCTAGCATTTGTTAGCATTTCCTTATACGTGTATACTCAAAGGATTCATTAGAAATTTGCAATAATTGGCGCCATGAAGTCTTCCCCAGATTGAAAGCACTTTTTGGCAATTTATATTGACTTTATTGCAATTAAAGTATTTAAAACCGAAACCGTATACCAGTTTCTTTTCCAAAATCGTCATTTTCGTATAACCGGTTTAACTATTTTTATTCCCTCTGGTTAATCTGTTTTTTGAAATTACCAAAAATTTTGTAAAAACAATTTCGCACTGAATAAACTAAAATTTTAAATTAACGAAAATAAAAGGAAATTTAAAGATTCGGAATAAATTCGCTTGAGAAGATTATAAAAGCTTACGATTTGACATTTGGTCATTGCTTGCAGTTCGACGCTAAAACCCTGACTTCATAAGTTGGTGTTTTCGGTATTACTATAATACAGGGTGCCCGTTGGGAAGGTATACTACTTTCTTTGTTTATAATTTTTTGATTAAATGAAAGAGAACGAATCTTGCATTGATAAATGTTTTATTTAATGTCAGCAATTATGTAGGGAATACAATATCAGACCAATATCTGCCTCTGTTAGCCTCACAAATGCGAGCTCTTTTGAGCACATTTTTCATTACATTCTCACACATTTCACGCGGCGTTTCTTTCATTAATTTCATCATGAATATTTTATTTGAGTTGCTCACGCTTTTCTGGTTTGTTTTCATAAACCTTGCTTTTCAGATACCCCCCCAAAAAAAAAGTCCGGAGCAGTTAAATCAGGCGACCGTGGAGGCCAATCAACAACACCATTTCTTGAAATAACGTGTTGTGGAAAGAGATTTAGCAGTGTGGCATCGTCTTGTTGATACCACATATTAATCAATCCCAAAGCATGCAGTTGTGGCGTTAAAACGTTTTCAATTATATCACGATATCGTTCCCCATCGACAGTTACCTTTTCGCCGTTTTCAGTTTCAAAGAAGTAAGGTCCAATGATTCCTCCCGGCCAAATTGCGCACCAAACTGTCAATTTTAATGGATGCAAACGTGGCTGATGAATAATTTGAGGGTTTTCCATTTCCCAGAACCAACTATTCTGTTTATTCACATATCCATCCTCGTCACTCATTATGATTTTTTCATGAAAATCGGGGTTATCATGGGCGAGCTGCAACATTCTATTGGCATATATACGGCGGCATAAATGGTCTTGTGGAAGGAGCTCTTGTGTCAACTGAATCTTAAATGGAAACAAATTCAAATCCTTGTGCAAAATTGTGGCCAAAGTTGTTCTTTGAAGACCAAGCTCCTGAGCACGGCGTCGAATTGAGGTTGATGGATTGCTTTGAACACTTTCTTGAGCAGCAGTAATGTTTTCAGCCGATCTTGCAGTATGTTGTGGTCCATGCTCGGCACTACACAACAAATAGTGCGTCTTGTTGGCACGTTGTTTTTGCCAAAAATTTCATGTTATTTTCTCATCGTTACAGTAATCGATGGCAGATTTTGATAAAATGTTTTAGCGATTAAAACACGTTGGTTTATTGGATATTTTTCCATAATAAATTTGCCACGTCTCTACTTCACGACTGTCAAATATGAACTACCAAGACTAATGTTTCCGACGGCACCCTGTATATAGCAAATATTTTCCAAATTGTTTTTCAAAATTTCTAAAGATTTTTAACTTAAGAAACTGTTTCCTGAAGGAAATTAGTAATGATAATGGGACAAATTAAAATGTCTCTATCCATGTATATGTAGTTATCATAAAATTCTGTTAAATTATATGTTATGGGCTACCAAATACGTAACATTTATAAGAAAATAATGTATATTTAAAGTGAGTCCACGAACTCTATTCGTTTATTCATAATTGTTACGTATCGCTTTTAAAATTTAATTTTTAAAATATTGGTCTAGTTCTGAGCATTTTCTTCTAAAATTACTTTGGGTCGGTTATACTCGTAAGTTGTAATTTGTTTAACATTTTCAATATCTGCCAGTATCCCAGTAGGTTTTTTATGGAAATCATTCTAAACTTATAGAACACATTAAGGACGATCTTATTGTAATTACGAACTTACATATCTTGAGAAATTTATACAACTGGGTTTTTATGCTATTTTGTTCTATTATTAGAGCTTTCATTTTTCATTTAATTTATTTAGGTCTATGGACATATAAATCCTTACAGACTAAGAATTGACATGAAATATTTCAAGAAAATTGTGTAGATATGTACATTATTTTATTTTAAATTTGTAAAAAGGAACAGCTTAAAGTTATTTCTAGACGTACAAAACAGTAAGTGTTGAATTGTGTATTCATTCCTTGCAATCTCATTTAGGATATTGAATTTAATAAATCCATTTTCAGTATTCAGTTTTGATAAAATTGTATGTAATATTCTGGTAACAACCACTATAACCAGCGCCGGATGCATTTCTGGCTCATTTATGTAAATAAATATCAATGTGTGTGCGATATACATATATAGACCCATATATCGGCCATCTGATTATGATGAAATTTTGGCAGGTTATTTCCTAGCTGTATATGGTGATTTCAAAATGGGTTTTGATGTTGCGCGAGGGTTTAAGAGTAAAAAAAAAATATTTTATTGCATATTATGTACAGGCAAGTAAAATATTGGCAATAGGTTACAAATGTGGTAACTAATATTTTTAACTAATTTTTTTAAGAAATGTGAGTATTTTGTCCTTTTATTTCCGATCCATACCAAGAATTAAAAAAACCATTTTTGATCGGGTTTTTCGAATAACTCGAAAAACAGATTTCTGAAAAATCGAATATTTGAACACTGTAATTATAAACGAATTTGTGAGTAGAATCAGATTACATCTGTTAATTTATAAAAATATTTCATCCTATGAAGTGAGATAACAAAGTGAACAGAATATCATGGAAAGTCGGAAGAAAATTTAACAACTTGTACGCTTTTAATATAGTTTCATCGTAGCTGTGTTTTAGGTTTGAGAAAGATTAGCACGTTGCCTGTTTCAACCTGAGTTCTCCTCAACAATTAATGTAATTGTAATACAACCAGGCCAACAATTTAACAGTCGTACGTTTGGAATACCTTTTTGTAAAACTGAACAGAGCGTCATAAAATAACCTTCTCGAACATATTTGTCTAAATATATTAAATAATAATTTCCAAAGAAAATGAGCAACCGACTTCCAAAAGACACGAATAGAATCTGAGATAAAGAGCACTAATTGTTACAAAGATTTAAATATTTACTTTCAGTATTCACTCGTATTAGAAGCAAGATTGACTATTGGGAGTTGTGTTTAAACTATTATGTCTTTACAAAGAATAAATACAATAAATACATTTCTAATTCGTTTCACTTTCGAACTCTTTTAAGGTACCAAAGAATTTACATATCTTTATTTAGCATCCTTTGTAATTTTCTAAATTTGTTTTTTTTTTTTTTTTCATTCCAGTTATACTTCCAATTGTATAAATCAACCTTAGAACCAGACCACCTTATAAAAGTATGAATGAATTTTATAATAACATTGAGTTAACACCATATGTATATGTATATACACGAATGCGTCTCAGCTATGATTCGAAATTTTGATAAACATGTATGTGCTAAATTTTTCCAACTAAAAGAGACAATGAATTACAGGGTACATGCGGGCCGGAAGGTAATTTCATTGTATTGAAGCAAATACGCATGAAATATCAAAAGATGAAAATAAAATCCATTTACATTTGTTTATTGACTCACACCCAGTCGTTAAATAAATACCTTGTTTCATACGTTATCATCGACAACAAACAAAAGTGGATCTGCAACCAAGTATTGCAAAATTCTTGTTTAAATATATTTGTTTTTATAAACGAATATGAAATACAAGTAAACAAATATCTATTGTATGTATATAAAACGGATATGAAATATAGTTGGTAAATGAAATGAGCAATTGAAAACAATTGGAGAATTAATAGTTTGTAAAATATTTGGCCATCGGCATTGTTAGATTGCACTTCAATTGATTTGGCCTTATCTCTCTTCATTTACAAAAAAATAAATGTGTTTTTCAATTGAGAACAATATCGCTTGGGAGTCACAGCTGAGACATCTCTTAAAGAAATCAAATATTTTGTTTCTTAACTAAAATTTTAAATTATTACTTTCCGCATGAATTTAATAGTAATAAGAGAAAAGTGATCTTGAGTGCATGCAAATGCGCCAATACATCAAGATGTGAATTTGGGCTTAAAACAAAAAAAAAACAAAAACACAAAAAACAAGCTCAAACCGATTAATGTACCGCACTCATCAATGAGAAGCTTTGTAAAAAAGACTCCCGTACATAATAAATACGAGTACTTATTTATCCATTTTAAAATAGTATTTTTTTGGTACCATTCAATGGCCATGCCAATTATTAGAAATTAGAGTACTTTTTTTCCGCATCTATCAAATAACACAATATGCTTTTCTTTTAGTTCACAAATAAATGACAAAAATATTATGAATCAATTTATGCCAAACGGACCAGTATACTAGTTTATCAACTATGATATATCCACTTATTTAAAGAAGAGTGGGGACCGGGAACGTCCTATATTCATATACTATACACTAAGTTAGACAGCTTTTCAATTGAAAATAGATGCTTATATCTTCGCCCGAAAGGATGAAGGCAAAAATGGCGTTACCAACTATGTTTTGACTAAATGCACTTCACGACTTTGTAAGTCGAGTGAGCGATGTTTGCCTTTCTAAATGGCTGATAGACACTTTTTAAAATTTTGCCCGGCCTAATGTTTTGTCGGACCGTAGCTGGATTTATCGACTAGCCGCAGATACCGCACTACAAGTTGATCTTTTTTCCGAAATTAAAATTTTTCTCTATAACTTTTGATTGCACTCCACCAGACATAGACGACCGATCCGATTTACAAATTCACAGATTCATGTCTTAAATTCAGTCGGAATTGGTACACTTTAAGCGATTGCTAAAACAGTGTCTCAGTAGGGCCGCACCGCAATATTCTTTCCAATACTTCCCACACAAATTGTTCAATTTTGCGTAATTTAAACTTTTCTCTGTAATTTCTGTTTAGCGGCATATAAAAGAAAATATTTTTGTTCATTACATTGATTTATAATGCTTGGCAAAATTTAAAGAAAATCTATCAAGAGCCACGGCCCTTCTGGTGTCTACCAAACGAATGGCCTGTTTAAGCCTTATGTTTTCAGCTTCATATCTTTCAATCTATCTATATATATAAAAATTAATCGTGGTTTGTTCCTATGCTTAAAACTCCAGAACGGCTGGACCGTTTTGCACAAATTTTTGTATATGCGTCTGGGTGGTGCCCGGGATGGTTTAGATTTACAATTCGGTCCAATTGGACAAAGGGGCGTGGTACCTAACATACACACAAAAAATTAAAAATCAATTATTTCTACTCCTGCTTACGGTATTTAAACAAAATTAGGGATTGTATTGGATTGGACAATGGGGAGTGGTACCTCCCATTTAAACCATAAATTAAATATCCAATATTTCTGCTCCTGTTTACGGTATT
>JAHXMU010026709.1:2601466-2688523 GCA_019455685.1 Philornis downsi
TAAGCCATAATTTTGTAGGCAGAACGAAGTTTGCCGGGTCGGCTAGTCAATTTATAAAATTCAAACAAATTTGGGACGCGTCATTCGTTTGATTACTCCAAGTTTTAAGAACGTAGTCTGCAATTACTTAACTTTATACTAATTGTATTTTATGTAATCTCTAATAAAATCAACCGCGCCCTCTTTGGTAATTCCATTACAATTTACTTAATTAAGCCTGTATAATTCTACATTCATAGCTTTCGCTTAATACCCTGAATTCGAATTGAAAAAGGAATGCATTGCATTGCCAATTAGTGAATCAACTATATTTGTAAATGCAGGCATTTAACAGATTGAAATGTTGCTTCTTTTATTGAGATTTATTATAATTTCGTGGATTTTTTACCAGAATCTTGCGATGTACCACCCCACTTCTGGCACTCCTTACACTTTTGCATTAAGACATAAAGTCGTCTAATTAAAGTATAGGTAAGTCAGCTCACATAACTGAAATTTATCTACTGATTATAATTTGAAATATCCGCTTGAATTAACAACTGCAAGAGGATCAACTAACGTTTTGGTATCTCCTTCTCGTATCAGTTTCGGTAGTGTGAAACGTACCGAAGCATCGATCGATAAATTTAGGGGAGCAAGACCAAGAGCCTTCTTTCCATACATAATATATTGACTTAGCTCGTTGTTTCCTTAAAATGTAGCATTTCTAATTATTTTTCAATACACATGGCCACTATGCCATACAATATTGCCCATGTTTCGGTCTCAAAAGTGAAATTAAGTAAAACGCACATAAACTTATATTTTATTATAATGCTGGGACCTTACTATTATGTACGAAATACAATGTCATTTAAATAACCGCCTCTGGATTGATTGCAGCAGTGGATCCTTTCGAGGTAGTTTTCCATCACTTTACGTACGTTTTGGCATTATCCGCGTAAACACGGTATTTGATCTTGATTGCGCTTTCTGCAAACTTCTCGTGCAATAAAGTCAAAATTGATCGTGTTGAATCACGTTTGAATCACCACTTTTGTAGTAGATTTTGACTCTTTTGACGCGTTTTTAGGTTGGCAAACAATCCATAAATGTCAAACTTTTCACTTAATTAAGAATACTTCTGATGAAAGCTATTTAACAGCTGACAGCCTTGCTGTCACCGTCAACCTTGCCAGACTAAATGGATAACGCGCTACGTACCAAAAACAAAACGCCTTACCTTTATTTTAAATAACGAATAAATGATATACTCAGAATATTAAAAAAACAAAAATTTTTCCGACTTCTCCACCTTGACCAATTTTTTGAACATTTAACAACTGTGGTACACTAACTCGTGAGTGATTTACCCAGTCATGTTATTTCTTAATCACAACGACATTAAATCGGACGGTCTTCATTCCCGTGCCTAGCATTTATCACGCTACGTTGCATATGAGTAAATAGTCAAAAATATTAAAAAAAAATTCACAAATGGAGCAGGATTTCCTTGCTGAATCGATTTCATCCAATATTGAACTTAACTAGCCTATCTGACATAACACAATTATAGCCTTATGGATCAAGCAATTTGGTCCAAACATGTTTTCAATAATCACGTAGATGGACAGATAATCTCTTAAATAGACTTCCGTTTTCGTTGCGATTATGAATAAATTCCGGTGTCTGAAAAATATTTCTTTCATAGACTCTTTTTTCGCTCAAATAGCCAGCAGTCACACCGCGTTAAATAGGTGAATATGGCAGTTATGAAACGATATTAGCTGAATTTTCGGTAAAAGCTCACGAAGAGCCCATATAGTGACAGATGGCGCAAGAGTTGTCTGCTTATAAATAAATTTGTTTCACGCAAATGAAGCATAATACTCAAATAATATTCCATGTTCACAGTTTGGCTCGACGGAAGAAACTCATAATACACAATGCCACGGTAATAGGAGAAGGCTTCGATTTTTGAGCGACATTGGCTCGTTCTTTAAGACTCGCTACATCTTTAGCACGCAATTCATTCGGTTGGTCTGTTGGTCGGTTGCTTTCAGATCGTAAGCATGCACATATTCTATCTTCCGCATTAAAGGGCTTTATAACATGCAGATAGCTAAAAATTTTCTCTTCATAGATTTAACGATGCCGCCTTTAAAAAAAAATGAATGATCTTTGTAATACCAATCGCAGCGTGACGCGTCTAAAGATCAAAATACATTTTATAATGAAGTTGTGTGATCAGTTTGAAATGACAGCATTATTAGCATGCTGTTATAACATCCAGATAGCCTAAAAATTTCTGATAATACATCAACAATTCCGCCTTTAGAAAAAGGCACTAATTCCCGGATTTGTTGAAGGCGATTTTCATCTGTAGAAGTTTATGAATGTCTAGAGTGCTCTTCAACCTATTATCGACCTTTTTGGAACTATTGTGAAAATTTATAAACATTTCTTTGCTCAACGTCCTTAACATTCCTTTCGCAATCAAAATTAAAAACAACTTCGCCAACTTTTTCATATCATATCGCATATAATTAAGCGTAGATCAGACATTATTAACAATATGATATGAAATTTGACACAGATGTCCTAAATTTTATATAACCGTTATGTTTGATAACGTTTATGGGATATCGGTTGAATTCATATAATTTTTGACCGGACCGGGCTTTCATTGACAAATTACAGTATTTCAACTCCGCAAAAAAGGACAAAAGGGGGACAAAAGGAAATATTTTATGTTGCTACGATTGTTACATATAAATTGATTGAATTGGGGAACTCTTTGTTTATCAAAATTCATTCATTTGTCAGTGATTTTTAATTCTCAAATTTTGTAAACCACAGTTTCAATACATGGAATTTTTTTTGTTTATTATGACTATTTGTGTTGGCAGCATACTTTTATTATAATTTACTATAACAGCTTCTCAGCAGTTCATATCGTAATGCGAAAACGTTGTGAAATCCTGCGATAAACTGAGCGAAATATAATGTCTTTATAACCACTGTCGTAATTTCTTTTTCATCACTTGTGTATCCTTTTATCTTTTATGCAAGCATAATAATCCTATTGATATTTATTGCCGTTGCAATCTTTTAATATCAGAAATGTCTACTCCATATGTATGTACGTGGTTTGTGGTAACGCATTATCATACTTTTCACGTATTATACTCGTACATACAATGTACGGTTTAAGGTTAATGGCTTATACACATTTTTATGCGCTCATAAGGATATGATTTTAGTATGAATTGAGAAAAGATTTAAAATAATTATAGCAAAGACATGTTGTCTGGCACATGAAATGTGCAACATAATATAAAGCTTGTTTAAAGACAAAGACGACATAAAGCAATTAATTGGAACAAAATTTCTACAAATTTATAATAATATTTATCATATATTACAATTAAGTTTCTACTACGAACAAATGTTTCCTACAGAATAAACGTTAAACCAGAACTTTACAAATTTGACGATAATTAACTACCCAGCAAAAGAAGTGCATCCGAAGAAGCAAACATTCATCACATGTTCTGATAGGAAAGTGATGAAAAATTGCATAATCACCAATGAAAATAACATTGGTGATGCCTCTTTCCTATATATTGATAAGTGATGTAGGTGTAATAAAAATTGAAATAAAATTATCATTATTCAAAAGAATTGATTTCTACTGATTTTTAATTGTTTATAAGTCAGTTTCTTTAAAAATGTGGCCGGAGTTACCGACGGATTTGGAACTTTCTTTCTGGTATTGAATTAGAAGGATACTTAATATTTCGTAGGGCCGATATTGTATAAAATATCTACCAAGAACTGTATTGGGGATGGACATTCTTAGCAACATAGAAATGTATATAAAGAAAAATAAAACCAATTCTTTAAGTACTCCAATTGATGGGTATGTGAGTTTGATTTCTTGGTAAAAAAAATCATTTTTTTGAATGACTTTCACTTTCTTTTTGCTGGATAATTTTACAAAATCTTCAATATTCGAATATCTAACAAATAAAGCCTGGTATGCACGATATCGACCCATATCTACTATCAACATATTATGTGGGAGCATAAATTACAGGAATAAAAATTACACTTTTAGATGCTTGATATATTTACGATTTATATTTTTCATTATTTGTACAAAACATTTGCTGTATGTCAAAAAGTTCACCAGAAGTAGTTATATTCTGCTACTTTTACAAAATAACCTGAATTTTACACCTTCGTCTGAAGTAAAGAAACCATACTCAAAATGTAAACGCAGAACATTTTACGCCTAAACGGAGGCATTTTACGAACTAACCATCTCTCGATCAAGGGTGTTACATTAGGGCAGGTCGATCCACATAGAAAAAAATGAAATCCAAAATTTAAGATTAGTCAGAGACGATTTAAAAAATGTAAAAAGAATTTTTTCCCTCTCTATAAAAACTGTGCTTTAGCTTTGGATCGCACTGGTACGTCAAATCACTAATGTATGTTGGGTTTTCCATTTAGTGGTTTTAAAACCGGTGGCTATCAGTCTTGCCGTCATTATCATCTGAAGTAATATTTATTTAGTGAAAGGTTTACCATTCACGATTATGGATTGTTTAACGCGTAGAAATAGTTCAAACTTACTACGAAAGTAATGATTTAAACGAACAAAATTTTCTTCAGCGATGAAGCTCATTTCTCACTCGGTGGTTACGTTACCAATCAAAATTGTTTCACATGAAGGACCCAAAGTGTTTGTGGAAAAGCCATTGCATCTATAAAAAGTGACTGTTTTGTGCGCATTAAGGTCTGGAGGTGTCACTGGGCCGTATTGTTTCGAGAATAACACTGGAGGAGCCTCAAAAGGATTAACTGCTGGAACCAATCCAGAGGCGTTCATTTAATTGACATTGTATTTATATGCCAAATTTGATTAAATGCAGTGCAAATGTTTGGAAGAGATCAAGTTAAGAATGCGTGATTTGTACGAGTGGTACCAGAAGGAACGGGTTTCTTTATAATCAAAAATCGATTATATTGCAGTTTCCTATACAAAACCACAGAGGAAAAATAGAATTTTCATATATTGGCCAATTTGTTTGGTATTTACAAGGAGGTATTCACAAATTTCACTAAATTTAGTGGAGGAAAAAATGAAGAAAAAAACTACCTTTCGTCCCATGATTTACGTGCGTTATATTTGTAAACTCAGGCGACGATTACAAATGTCTGCTTGAGAAGCATTTACTAGACTTGGTGATAACTCAATTACTGGAGAAAGTGTCAGACACATTGAGGCGACCGCTGCTCAAATAATGAGAAGTGATTGTCTCGGAGATGGAAACTACTATCATATGCATGATAGCCGCTTGTTCCAACCATCATGCCACGGTCGGTCACATGAAAGAAACGAACATAAAATTATATGGGTCAAATCCACCTTTGTTTAAGGCAGGGACCAGAATGTACGTGGCTATTCGATCTATTTTTTAGGTTTTGTCAGGCACAATAAACCAAAAATGTACGTTGCTGCAGTAAACGAGTTTGGATTTATAGGAAAAAATTGAATTTCCGAAAATCGCTCTCTTTGTAGGGGTGGTAATAGAAAGGCTAACTTGATATAGCTCATACAATCCCCACCTTCGATTAGGCAAAATGTTAGAATGAACTAAATTTGAAGAAGTTTCATAAAGATTTACCGCACTTATCGTGACTGCAAACCAGCAAGTCAGATATACAGACTTCACTCGATCGAATTTCGTTGTAAGCGATTTTGACGATATGTGCATAAGTAATTTGTTCCGTTTGATATTTCAGAATAAATGTGTAAATATTGAGGCAATACAATTCTTTCTTCTTTTTCGTTGTACACATAAGTCAAGCGTAATGTTTTACTTAATATTTCACTTGTTGTCCCGCCATTCTTAACAGTGCAGTGCTTTATTATACCTTCGCCCGAAGGATTGAAGATATGTGTTGCTACATTTAAAGTTAACACCAAAGTTAAGGAATTTGTGTGAAAGATAAATAAATGTTGCAACCAGAATGTGTAACCAGAAAATAAACTGAGAAAAAGTAATGTCAGATAGATGAAAAAGTCATGCTGCAAAAAGTTGGTCAAATGAGTGGAGCAATTAAACGCCATAGCAAAAACGCTGGAAGCGAGACGATTTAAATAAAAACGGAAATTGTGTTACTACCAAAAGCAAAGATAGAAAAATACCAACAGAGCAGCTGCTCAAACGACATGTTCTGCATTTGGCTGTATGCAACAGCATGAATTACAGTCAATCAAAGACTAAATTAAATCTGAATGAATAATGGTGGCATGTGCTAGAGACAGAGTGTACAAATATTCGATTAAATAAAACCGGATTTCTAGTTCCTCGCTTTTTTCAAAAACCTGGTTTTGAATTATCCGACACTCGAAAAAAAGTCTCGTATTTTTCTAGTTTCAGTTAGTAAGTTAAATAAAAATATGTTAAATTAAGAATGTACGTTTTTATGCAGAAAATTCGCACCATTATTTTGAAAATAATCTTGCACCACATTCTGAAACTACTCTCAATATCTGTAAATAGAATTTAATCTTTTGAGCAGAAATGAATCGAAGTTGCAAAATCAGGCGATTATTGAGTACATGGTTAATAATAAAAAACACGGAAAAATTAAAAAAAGTGTAACATATTTGAATCGATAAATATTTGCTCGATTAATATTTTGTTATTCGGAGAGTTCGTTCGGTTAAATTAGTTTACCGTATGTCACTTCACTGTCATGATGCAGAGTTTCTTCAAACGCTATCATAACTTTTTCCACTCCTTCTCGAAACTGTTTACTATTGTTTACTTGTGTTCTCGTTGTATTCATGAGTGGTTGTAGTGTTTTAAAAAAAATTTTAAAAAGCGAAAAAAACTAGCGAAAAATAGCATTTTAGAATAGCATTTGCCAGAAATGGTTTAAAAGATTTTCTAAGGGCGACTTCTCCATAATGAACCCTGGCTGATCAGGACGACCAGAAGAAATTGTTTCCGAGGAGATGAGAAATTAAATTATTGTTAATCCCCGTGCAACAGTTATGGAAATACATGAAATATTTAAAACAATCAGTCGCACCCGTTCACGGGGTCATAAAAAAGCTCGGATTTGTAAACAACTTCGATGTGTGGGTATCCCACTCTTTCATCTAGGCCTCACACTGCCTTGCGGACCCCTCAGAAACTGTCACAACTTAGCTGGGAAGTTTTACCTCACCCACCGTACTCCCCACATATCGACGAGGAAATAAAAAATCTAATTGATCATTTTTTCAGAAAAAACACGTTTACCAGTTTTATGAGAGAGGAATTAAAAAGTTCCCAGAGAGGTGGGAGGAAGTTATTAAAAAAGAGGGAGATCACATAATAGATTAAAATAATTGTTTTCTTGTATATACATTTGTTAATAAATTTCTTTTAAAAACCGTGCATAAATTTGTTTTGTTCAAAATTTTGTATTTAGTAAACACTTGGAATAAATTTAAATATTTGATATATAAAGACAATGTTTTTTTTTTATTTAAAAAAAAAACTGAAATGATATCAAGCAAGACGTTTTTTTTTCGCCCCAATTAATGTAAACTTATATAGCGTTAACCTCGCAGTATTCCCTAATTAATTGAACATGTTTTTTTTTTGAAAACTGTGAACAAAATTTGTGCTATTGGACTGTCAAATGTTGTAAACTTTAAACTCTTGCACTCTTATTATAAATATTTTTTAGAAAACAATACGTTCAATTGTACATTATGTTTGTATATGTTGGATGTACGAACAGTTTTTGAGCTGGGACTAATGTCCAAGGTACAGGATTACCCATTTAGTGGTTGCAAAACGGCCGGTCTGGCAAGCCTCTCAGCTGTTTTATACCTGTTGTTCGAAGCATTATTTATTTACTGAAATGTGTGCCATTTACTAATCTGGGTCGATTAACAACCGAAGAACGCGAAAAAATAGTTAAAACTTACCACAAAAGTGGTTATTCATGCGTTATGAAGTGATAATGGTCGTCACAATCGACCTAGGGTGCAAGGAATTGAAGAGATTATAAAGAAATAAAGGGGGTCCCAACAAGAACGCAAGATTTAAATTTTAAATAAAACACAGATATTTAAAAAAATCATGAAACATTATTATATCGTAAAGTAGACAGAATGAGGTTAAGTATGGAACAACACATCGAGCAGATCGCCGCCGCGGCTTTGCTGGCACACACGCAATCTCTTAATAAAATTTTCAACGACCGTTTTGCATAAATGCTGCGGTATTTCATTAATACAGCGTCCAATTTCCTGTTTTAAGACTTAAGTCGTCGACTTCAAAAAACCCTACAGAATAGAGTCTAATGGTGTTAAATCGCATGATCTATGCGGCCAATTCTGGTCTGGGAGATGACTGATGCAGCAATTGAATTTTTTCTCTGGCTGTATGATATGTGGCGCCGTCTTGTTTAAATCACATGCCCTTCACATTCATTTCTTCAATTCTAGGCACGAAAAAACTGGTTATCATTTCACGATACCGAACACAATTGACTGTTTGCGCTTGACATGCCTCATTTTCATAAAAAAAACTCCAATGATTCCTCCATCCCAAAATTCACACTACACAGTGACACGTTGGGGATGCATTTGCTTCTCGTGAATCACGCGAGGATTTTCCTCAACCCAAATGAGACAACTCTGTCTTTTGACGAAGCCACCAAGATGGAAATGGGCCTCGTCAGTGAAGATGATTTTATCGGCAAAATCAGCATTTTCATGTTGCCTCTCCAATACCCAATTAACGAACTCCCTTCGCTGTCCATGGTCAGCTGGTTTCAGTTCCTGAGTCAATTGAACTTTGTATGCATGAAGATGCAAATCTTTCGTCAAAATTCGCTGCGTAGTGGATTTGGAGACACCAATTTGAAGAGCTCGGTGTCGAATTGAGGTGGATGGAGTTTGAGCGACATCATCACGTACAGCTGCGACATTTTCGGTCGATCGACCTGGTCGGAGGCGCGTTGTTGCCTTTACATCACTAACAGATCCGGTTTTGGCAAATTTATCCATTAATCTCTTTACAGTTGACTCTTTTGGAGCATTACTGTGACCCCAAATTGATCGCAGTTTGCGAAATGTAGCCGCAAACTTTCACAATTTTCGTAAAACAATTTCACAATGAGAATGCGTTGTTCATTCGTGTAGCGCTCCATTTTTACTAACCTCGTACCTTCTACCAGCAAACAATAACAATTGCTCATATGTCAAACAATGACAGAAGTCCATGAGGGTTTAACGTGAGTCTCGCCGTGAGGGCCTTACCCACGGTGTGCGACACACTGAGCATAATACAATGCGATTGCCAACGCCCCCCTGGGATAGCCAAGTAAAACTTGGGCTATCTAGGAAAAGGAGCTGACAATTGTAGTATTAACACATATTGTCAGCCCTTTCTTCGCAGCCAGGAGATACCAAATTGATTATGCCAGTATGGAACATAATCCCCATTGGCGGAGGTGAGGCCTATCTTACCACTTCTGCTATTCTATGAGTCTGTAGCACCCGGTTGCAATGCAACTCCACATTCGAGCACAAAGTCTCTACCATTGTTTTTGGTATCAACCACAACCCACGTGATGCTCCCACTAGGGGTGCAACACCAAATGATCAGGCGGCAACTCGGTCCCGGGACCTCCTGATCCCCACGCTACCGGCCAAACCCACCGGTTGGAGCTGCGTAGCAAAGCACATAGCAAAGCTACTACCAAGTCGTTATTTATACACCATACTTCACGGGATTGGTCGCCCTGTGGCAAAAGGGTACAGACTGGACATTTTTAGATACCTGCAGGCACGGAGACCCCAGGCAGATGGAACGGTCGATACTACATTGCAAGGATGCAGTATCCTCACCGGTGAGAGGCGGGGAAAACTCCAAACTTCTTCCGTATGGCGACGGTGAACGGCAACCATGAAAAATAGACATAGGGAAAACCCCATGACTGTTCGTACCAGCCGAGAGATCAAAAAGATACAGGTGACAGGGCACGAACCCGAGACCTGCCCGTGTGTATCGCTATCACCCCCAGTACCAGACAATGCCTCTGGTCAAACTTCGTAGATAATCTAACTCTGTAGAAAATCTACTTCCAAACAAACAATGACACTTCGAATGGCGCCAAATTTAAATCTTGTGTTCTTGTTGGGACACCCTTTATGAAGAGACTGCAAGCGTTACAGATGAAGTCAGGGCTGTTAAATATCGCAATGTACGCACTGCCGAAAATGTCGCTTCTGTTAGTCAAAGTGTAGCGGATAATCCGAATTTGTCGATCCCACGGTGTTCTCAGTAATTACGTTTATCTTACGGCTCATTATGGTGTATTTTCTAGGTATGCAGATTGGGTGCTGCAGCAACAGGCTTTCAATGCTGATTTTTCGATCAAAATTTTCTTCAGTGATGAAGGTCGTTTCTCAGGCGGTGGTTACTTCAACAATCAAAATTGTCGCATATGTCGATCAATTCAGATCGCTATGGCCGTATGATATCTGACTTTTTTTTGGCATGCAATTGAAGATTATGAAAGTGAAGATATCTGGTTTAAAGAAAACAGTGCCGCGAGCCACACAACACGCCACGAACCAATTTGGTTTTATTTCATGAAAAGTTTCCAGAAAGCTTAGTTTCACGTTTCGTCGGCCTCAATTAGCCACCAAGTTCATGCGGTTTGCCGCCGTAAGACTTTTTTGGGGGGGTTACGTCAATGATCGTGTTTACGCGGTTAATCCCCAAACGTTGGAGCATTTGAAAACCAACATTCGTCAAGTTGTCGCCGAGATACCGCCCGATGTGCGAAAAAGTGGTCGAAAACTACCTCAAAACGATCCACTGCTGCATTGTCCAAACATTATAGTAAATTAAAGGTTTCATCGAAATCATAACTTTATGTGTGTTTAATTTTAAAGAAGTTCGATTCATCTGTTCTGAGGGAAAATAACACAGGTCAGTAAAAACCAGATTGACGCCCTATGTTTAATTGTATTTAGAACTTATGTATATTTCCCTTTGAAACAAAATTATTTTTATTTGGGTTCATATTGCATGAAAGGATTGAGAATAAAAATTCAAAATATATCACAGATATGAAATGTATGATATGGAATTCTACCGTTACCGGTTTAAAAGTAATTATATAACTGTGGGAATTATCGACTGAAAATGGCTGCGACGAAATGGTGATTTAGTTTCAAGAAGGTACTTCATTCTTTTCACAAGGGAAAAATGCTACAAGACATTGTACTTGCGTGAAAATTTAGCGGCATTGCCACCTTTTTTTGTATTGGTTTCCAACACTGAAATCGGAACAACTTATGTTTTTATGTCATAATATGGTAGATAATATATTTTTGTAAACTTGCAAAATTGTATCTCTTTTAAAAGAAGAATTTTTCTCGCGAAAAAACATAGTACTGGAAGACTGGTACTATACTGGCTCTTCGTGGCGGAACTCCAAATGGTCGTGAAATTGTCAGCTACATTTCTCACGAGAAAAAAATGTCTTAAACAGAGCATTTTCTGTTCTGCTGATTTGCAACATTGAAATTTGAATAATTAAAATTTTTGCGTTATAAAATGATTGATAATAAATTTTTAATATATATAATGATATATAATAAGACACAACTTTACAATTCTGATGTAAAATATATACGAGTATTGTTAAAATTTTAGTATTGCTTGGAAAGCTGGCAAATGCCGCGAAATGGTTGGAGCTCTTTTGTTTCACACAATGATTTCTATGAGTTATGGTTTTAGTCCCATGGTGGATTTCTCCCATTGAAAACTACCCAAATTTACAATATTATTCGACCATCTTAAATTAAAGGAAATATTAATTATTCGCGTAATTACTGTATTTAAGCTTTCACATTAATAATAAATATAGGAAATGAAGGATTACGAATTTTCTGGAAATGTGTTATCTTATTTTTATAGAAAAATGTCTTGTTCTTAAAGAAAACAATATCTTTCTGTACTACTGCTTTCAATCCCATTGTGGTTTTCTCCCAATGAGGAGAAAAGATAATCGGATAATCTTAAATTCCAGAAATTATTAATTATTCGCGTAATTGCTGTATTTACCCTTTCACGTCGATAATAAATGCATGAAAATCAGATTGTGAATTTTCTTGAAATGTATTACCTTATTTTTACAGAAAACTGGCTCATTCTTAAAGAAAACAAGAACTTTCTGTAATTTATTTCACCACAATCTCTGTACATACAATACAAACGTAGCAGTCTCCTGTTAAATAATGTATGTCCGGCACTATTTCCCTATATTGTTATATCACAGAAGCGAAATATTTATTTGTTGGTTTTCACACATGTAAAAATCTTACAATGCACTCGTACCGTGTTATGTGGACTACTTCCGTTATTGTTTGTGGATGTAATAAAATACCAAAGTAAGCTCAGAATTCCATTCACAGGTGTATTTATATCTTTGTGTTCACGTGTGCGTTGCAGTACTAAAGAACCACAAACGTGGGTCACTCTCTCGTGGCAATTGAGCTGGTGGAAAGATTACACATATGTATGTGTAATACACAAACTTGAACTCATGGGTATAGTAGGGTGACAATCAAAACTATGAAAAACTAGTACAGGGATTAAAATTCATGAACTCTGTCCATAATTTTTTGATTTTCGCGCTTTTTTGAGAAAAAATTGGATATTTTGATTAAAGGTCCTTAGAAAAAAATACAGTTATGTTGTTTTGCGAAATTTCATTTTGTGTGCAAAATATAACTAAATCAATATTTTTGAATGAATTTCGTTTTTACTAATTTTCTGTAGATCTATTCAATGAATCGGTCTGAATTTTTTCTTTTGCAAAATGACTTAATTTGTTGCAAAATGTAATATTTTTTTTTTAGATAAATTAAAATATTTAGAACATATCGGTCAACCACATGCAAAAATAGAATTTGGGTAGAAATTTGGTACAAAATTATTTGGAATTTCCTTAGAGCACTTTTCGTTTAATTTATTTAATGTTAATATTCCGGCCAATGTTAAGCAAATAACATTTTTGTTTTCGTTTATTTAACAATCTTGTAATTTAATGCCTTTCGACCAATATTAGGTAAATTACAAAATACATAAAACTTATACTACTCTAGTTTACTTTTACAATAATTGATTTTGCTCAATCAATGTTGGTTCGCAAATAACCTGAATATTATTGTATATGTGTTGCTTTTATATACTCGTATTTCTTGATAAAAAGAATTTTTACAGTAGTTGCAAATAAGGGATTTTTCAAAAGAGAGAGGTAGATGTCAAAACTGAATGAGGTAAGTTATTTTATTTTGTTTCGCTGGAAGACACACATTCGGGGAGCAAAATTTTCAATTACTACTACGCTAAGGTTTACTTTGACTTTGAATGTACTGGCACTTATGGAAATCCCGCAAAGAGAAGTTTAACGGACCCAAATCGCACGATTTCCCAGTTTGTGCCGCCCCGTGCGTGGCATCAGCCCACATTTCACACCAAATATTGATTTTCTGCTCACATATTATCACTTGGTAAACTTTCTACAGAAAGTTTTATCGTCCTAAATAATAAAGTTTTATGTCATTGTTATATAAAATATTACAAAGAAAATATCATGCAGTACATATATATCTAATATCATGTAACATATCTGCAACACGATGGACACTGGACGAAAACTATTTACGATAGAATGCAGCACAGAAACTAAAACGGAAAGGCTCTTTCCAACACTAAAAGATTTTAATAAAACTGAATTTTATAATTTGAAAAGTGAAGAGTGTTTTTAATCTCACACATTTGAGGTGCTGTTTCCAGACTGTAAAACATGTAAGAGGTGTTTGTCAATGGCTGTCACCATTGACATTCATTGTCTCCAATAGCGAATAAAAATATTTTATGCAAAACATTTTGAAAACAAATTTTTCATCAAACAGTTCTAAACGAATCAGATATAGTAATATCACGCGTAATTTTAATTATTAACTTAAACATCCACAGAAGCAAAACTGAAACAATGACATGCAGAATATTCGTCCACTTATGCTTGTTGAGAAAATTAAATATTGACAAAAATGCCGGAAATAATTCTGTATTGCACGAATTGCAGCAAAATTGTATTTTTGCATACGCTTGAGGATAGAATGGAGGACATATGACGCGAAATGGAGGATATATCTGTGGTCACAACCCATAACAGCCTAAGTCTGTTTTTCAATATTTTCAGTACAGGAGTTTAAAGTTTTGAATCTTCACTGAAAATCAGGAGAAGGTGTTTTTGGAAAACTTTGCTACAGATTCCAAGGTAATGAATTTCTTTACTTAGTTGTTAACAAAAAATAGTTGTTTATTCTCGCAGTCAAAAGATATTATCGAAAAAGACACTTAGGCTCTTATGAATTGTTGAACGAAAGAAAGTAAAAAGTTCAAGTTGAGTTAGGCTATTATTCCAGATTAAATAAAAAACTTAAAGTTTGGAGAAAGACCATAACTCAATTTATGTTTATCAAAAAACGAAATTGTAATTCGGAATAAGATCTTAACTCAAGTTAGGAAAATAAAATTGTTTCTTTATTTTTTTTTTTTTGGATTAACGACTTAGATTGATTTAGGCGATGATGAAAAAATAATGTTAATATTTGTTGTAATCCTAAATTGACTTAGGTAGTTATGCCAAAACAGTCATTTAGAAAAATAACTTAAGCTATTAGGTTTTTTAGGATTAATTGCCTTCCTAGAAGAGATACAAGCATGAAAAATTTAGAGCAAATAAATTTAGATACGCTGAATACGATGGTGCTAATAACTCAATTGTGTCCTAACTCGAGTTAGGCTGTTACGGGTTGTGACCACAAATATACGGCTGGTCCGGATAAATTAACTAATATAATTATTGTTATTTTCCAAATTGGTTTATTTTACAAAAAAATCGCCCATTATTTGCAAACAACATTTGTTCTTAATGTACATGCCCGATTTATTGAAAAGATCAGCAAAAAATCGCTAAAAATAAAATTCACCGAAAAAAAAAAAAAAAAAATAATAATAATAGTTTAGCCATATTTTGCACCAAAAATAAAATTTCGCAAAACCGCACAAATCGTATTTTTTTCTAACCGAAATATCTAATTTATTCGATTTTATTATTGGCCATCAAAAAATCAAGGACATACTTCAAAAATTCTAATCCACAAAAATTGCAGTCAGGTGATCGAACTTACATATACGACATACATACTCGTACATATCCCAAAACTAGTCGACCTGACGTATGGATCGTGCCAGTATGTCGAAAAAATTCATTTTGGTGAAAAGTGGCAACCTTATAAAAGATATGTTTTAAGCTTCAAAGCGCCACTGTGCTTAGTATTTTTATTTGAGCCATCAAAAGTAAACGGTATCAGCGAAGTGTCCATGCCAGATACGGTTAAAAAAATTCACACAATGGTATTGGATGATCGTCAGCTGAAGGTGCGTGAGATATCTGAAATAATAGGTGTTTCAAAAAGCGCTATACATTGTATATTGACCGAAGATTTTAAGATGAGAAAGCTGCGGGCAGGATGAGTGCCGCCCTTGCTTTTAATAGAGCAAAAACACCGCCGTGAAGAAAGCCGAATTTTTGGATCGATTTATCAGCATGGTTGAGACATGGGTCCACCAGTCCATACCTGAGGCAGAGGAACAGTCAAAGCAGTGGGCTGGAAAGGAAGAATCTTGTCCATAAAAGGCGAAGACGGTTCCATCTGCAGGAAAGATCAAGGTGTCTGCATTTTTAGGATGCACATGGGATTATTTTCAGAAAGAATTTATGACGATACATTACAACAATGACTTCATCAGAGGACAGTGGTTTAATTTGGACATTATCTAGTGGGAAAGTGGCAAGGTAGTCTATTCTGGCGATTGAAACAAAAATACTGATGCAGATGTGTTATAATTCTGATTTGTGTATAAGCTGGTTATATACATATATAATCTTATTTTAAGTCAATGCTTATGCTTTTTATTTTATTTTGGACTGGTTCACAAGGAATTTTGAAAATTGCGTCCAAATTCTCGGTTTTTTGGCAGCGTTGTTTTGTGTTCTACAAATAGGACTGACCAAGTTTTCTAGTTTTAACGGATGTAGCGTAACTTGACTAACGTCTACGCATGAAATCATTAGGCAATTATATCATGACCGAATGGAAGCAAATTGCCAATTGAGTTTGCATCTGGTGCAGCAGTTTCCTCATCCTTTGATGTATTTTCAATAAAATAAACAAACACAAATTTTTCCCAAATCGTAATATTTTTGCCAGGTGTTCTTGATACTATTTGATAAATTTCATAAATTTTTATAAAATCAATAGTATATAAGTAAAACTTTATAAATTTGTATCGCTTTATGTTGATATCAAACTTAAGAAATTTGCCTGTGATATCGTTCTAAACAAAGTAGTTTCGATACAACTAGAAACATATTGTTCCCCGCAAGCTTCAAAATTTCGAATATGATCTTTCGCCGCCACCCTATTGTACACTCAAAGTGACTACTTTCGTAAACAGCAGTTTGACTGGCTTATAAAAGACTTGTCGTCAACATTTAATATTCGATACATAAATAGCAACCAGTTGTATATAATAGTGAGGAACGTAATCTGGAATATTAAAAATATTTTTGCTGGATCAACGGATAAAATGTTGTCATCACTGGAATAGTTGATAAATATATCTCCATTTCGTATAGAATTATTCGTAAAATGTAATAATAAACTAAATCCATGGAACAAACAAAAGCATATCAAGGGGCAGGGGAAGTCGATACATGATTTAGTACTTGACGAGGAAACTGTAGGTTTATAAATTTTTCATTTTCAAATAAAGTTGAATAGAACACACATCGAGCTATGATTTCAAATAAATGTATGTTTATGGCCCTGTCATTATGTACGAAATACAATGTCATTTAAATGACCGCTTTTGGACTGGTTACCGCAGTGAAACCTTTTGACGTAGTTGTCGAAAAATACGGTCCAATGACACCTCCAGACCATAATGCGCATCAAACAGTAACTTTTTCCAGGTGCAGTTGCTTTTCCAGAATCCCTTCTCGGTTCTCCCAGCACTATATGCGACAATTTTTGCTTTGTTCTTACTTTGTTCGATTGAATCACCACTTCTGTAGTAAGTTTTAGGTTTCTTACGAGTTCTTCGGTTGTTAAAGAATCCATATTCGTAAATGGCAAATCTGCTGATAGCCACTAAATGGGGATATCCATATTACAACTGTTTGATGAACAATGCGAGGGCACTAATCATGGCCTTTGTGATATTGGTTAAAAAACTTTTATAAATATGTTCGTTTAAATCATCACTTTTGTAGTAAGTTTTAGCTATTTTTACGCATTTTACGGTTGTTAAAAGATCCATATTTTTAAATGGCAAAGCTTTCACTAAATAAATATTTCTGCATATGACAGGTACTTAACAGCTGACAGCCTTGCCAGATCGGCCGATTTGAAATCGCTTAATCGACAATCCTATATAAGAAAACTTTCTTTTGCGTAGAATGGACCAACAGTAAAAATATTTATTGAGATATTTACTGAAAACAAGTGATTTTACTTGAAATTACGTAAAATGCATATTTCATGCCAGACTGTCGACCGATAGATCACTATTCAAAATTTTGGAATAGACTACTGATGCCCTCTCCTTAAACACCCCTCGTCATTTATTAAAGCAAATTCGAAAATCCAATGGTTTAATTTTTTGAATACTATATATTTCGCCACGACTTCAGTCAGATGTCATAAAAAATTATTCAACAAGCGCAACTTGATAAAGACGAATGTGTTTTAATCAAAATCGATCTGTAAAAGTGTATCACATAGCGACTAGCTACCAAAACCAATTACAGAACTTTTTGGTAGCGAATTAGCTGTGAAGCAGCAATACTAAGGCATTTTCCAAGATTAATTCAAACGAACTTTAACTCAAGTTATAAGTTTGATTTTCAACGACTATATTACAGCTTTTGGACATATGCAATATCAATTTTTTAGGGCAAGGTAAGAAAACTTAATTATTTGTTAACCGTGACTAAAATTTTTTAATTGCTTTTTCGATTTTTTGTTTTCAGTAATATAAAATGAATACATAAGCTTGTAAAATATACAGGGTGGCGCAATAGAACGTGCATATTGCATCATCTTTTTTGGCGGTGTAGAAAAGGCGCGGGCGGGGGGCGCCTACATCGGTGGGTTGGCGGGCTCATGGAGTTTTAGTCGCTATGAATCACTAAGACGGGAAGCGTCGCGCATTTTACGAGAACTCTCGTTCATATATTGCTACAATGCGACTATATTGTGCAAGAACATCTAGGACCGAAGACAACGTTGAGAGAGTTATGAAGTCAGTACGAGGAAATCCACAAGTGTCGACTCGCAAGAGATCGTCTGTCTTGCAATTATCGCGACGAAGTTTGCAACGAATTTTACCATTGGATTTTAAATTGCATCCATATAAGCTGCAATTAACACAAGAATTGAAGGAGTCTGACTTCATAGCAAGGCTCGCATTTGCTAATGAAATGCTTAATCGATTTTCCAATCTTGACAATATCCTTTTCTCTGACGAGTCACATTTCCTTATGAATGGGTTCGTAAACCGTCAAAATTGACATTACTGGAACAGTGAGAATCCCAAAATCAAACACCAGAAACCATTGCATAGTCCTAAAGTGACAGTATGGGCAACAATCTCTGGCAGAGAAATAATTAGTCCTTTTTTCTTCGAAAATGCGCGGAGCCAAAACGTCACGTTTAATACGGAACGCTATGTTGAGATGTTGGACGGATTTTTGGCTCCAGAAATTGAAAGTTCAAGAATAGTGAATTCCAGAACTTGGTTCCAACAAGATGGAGCTACCTGCCACATATCAAATGACTCCATGGCGGTGGTGAAGCAGATGTTCCCTGACAAACTGATTTTGAAAAGAGGTGATATCCTATGGCCCCCACGTAGTCCAGACTTGACGCCTCTTGACTTTTTTTTTGTGGGGATACCTCAAACACAAAGTCTACAGTAATAATCCAAGAAATATCGTTCAGCTCAAGGAGAATATCCGTGGTGAAATGGCAGCCATTAGACCAGTATTACTGAAGAAATTTTTCAATAACTTTCGTTTGCGGTTAGAGGAGTGCCGTCGTAGAGAGGGTCACCATTTAGATGATGTTATTTTTGAAACTCCATTTATTACTCTACAATGCCTTAGATTTATTTTAACCATACTTCTCGTATTTATTTTTTAAGCTATCTGTTAAATATGCACGTTCTATTGCGCCACCCTGTATTTTAATTATAGTTCGTTAAATATTTATAACGTAAATGAATCGTAATCAGTACAGAAATTTCAATCAGGTGAGCTGACTTGCACACACATCCACCCAATGTCCTTTAATAATAGTGCAAAAGTGTGGGAGATGCTCAAAGGGACGTGGTGAATTGCTAGGCTCTTGAAAAGAAAAATATAATGAAATTCAATAAAATGAGCAAAATTATAAATCATAGAAAAACTTCTAATTATTGCTAAACTGACGAGTTTGTATGTGTGGCACCCTAAAACGCATGGTAATGCTGGTGACTTTCACCTACGTTTACTAAATGCCTAATGCATGCCAAACTACGTACTATATTTGGGAATGCTTAGCTTAAATTAGGTAATTTGTGTGGGGGTTACCAGATAGGTGGTTGTAATCTCCGTAATATTCCTAGATTCATATACGAGTATTTCCATTCAAATGCACTAAATTCAGTACAATTTAGCACACATCATGCATTTATATTTTGAAGAATCTAGCGACTTCCCACCTCTGACACTTTTGGACCGATGCAAAATGATGATTACAGCTAAAACAAGTAATATTAGCAAAATAACTCGTCAGAAAAACTATTCGTACATTTTAAATGTTATTGGAAAAAAGTAATTCTCTTATATTACACAAAAATTATAAATAACTAGCGGAATACCCTCTGCGTCTAAGAATGTCCGAAAAACGTTTTTGCATGAGATGTTTCTTCGTCGCTAATTTTGTTCCATTCCTCCATAACAACGTTTCTTAATATTTCGTTTGATGTTACGGCTTGTTCGCGAATCTTACGCTTCAATAAATTTCAAAAATATTCTATGGGATTCAGTTTCTTTGCCTAAGGAGGGGAATTCAATTGGTGGTTAATGTTATGTATTATACTAATCAGATCTTCACAGTTTGCTCCATGTTCTTAGGATCATTAGCCTGTTAGAGTCTGGAGTAATTTTTGCTAAAAAAAATCGATTCGATTCCTTCATTTGGTTTAAGATATTTACGACTTTTTACGCGCTACACGGCTGCAATAGTTAGCTTGCTCTTCATATTTTTCGCACTGCATCTTCATGGATATCTTTGCCGAAAAAATCTTTTATTTTCGCTTATTTTAGAAGCCGTAATTCTGAAATTTTCTTTTGTTGATGCAAAAACAGTTCGGTCAGTGTGTGATTTAGACAAAATAGAAACAGAGGATCGGAAATTTTTAATGATTTACTGCGTATTCGTTTCTAGAAATAATTTCAGCAATTTCCAGCACAAATTTTCCTTAATTATGCATTTTATTTTTAATTTTAAAATAATCGTCACCAGTTCCTTTTGTTGTAGGACTCATCTAAATTTTCAGTTCAGAGTAATATATCACTGAGTGAAATTAATTTAATTCACATCACTATTTTATTGATTTGTTATTTAATATCGCACAGTGGGGAGGTTTTTTTTCTTTTTAAAGGAATAAGTTTCAATTTCAATGCGATGTGCTAAATTTGTGTTGAACAATTTTACACGTGGAAAATATAAAATAGACATACGAGTATTGTATACCAGTGTGTTGAAAATTGTGTCTACTTTATAGAAATGTACGAGTATACAGTTTTTAAGTACTGTATTTTTTTGGAAAAAAAAGTGGAGGAAATGGTCGCAACTGATTTTCCGTAAAAATGTAATATAAAAAATCCTTTAAAATTTTTAATTATAATATAAATATTTTTTTAAATGGAATTTTGCATTTATAGATACATGTAGGTTGTGAGCGCTAAACCCAAAGAAAAAGTAGAGATTTACAACTGGAAATCGTATTATTAAAAAAAAAGAAAAACTATTAAAATTTCCAAAAAAATGTTTTTTTTAAAGGCGGGTGAAAAATTCCCTTTATAGAATTATTCACAACACATCAAACCACAAAAATCTAGGTTCCTTTTTTTGATGAAAGTAGTGCGTCTCGGGAATCTTCGGTTGAAAATTAATATTTCTGTTAAAAAGAAGTCCTATTCGGTAACCTGTGGTTCTCGTAAAAAATTCTTGAAAAAAAAATATTTTACAATTTTCATCCTAAAGAAAAGTATAAATATATTACAAAGGGTGTCCCAACAAGAACGCAAGATTTAAATTTGGCGTCATTCTAAGTGTCATTGTTTGACATTTAAACAATTGTTATTGTCTGCTAGTAGAAGGTACGAGATTAGTAAAAATGGAGCGCTACACGAATGAACAACGCGTTCTCATTGTGAAATTGTTTTACCAAAATAGTGAAAGTTTTGCGGCTGCAGTTCGCAAATTGTGATCTCCAATAATGCTCCAAAAGATTCAACTGTAAAGATATTAATAGATAAATTTGCCAAAACTGGGTCTGTTAGTAATGTAAAGACAACAACGCGCCTCCGACCAGGTCGATCGACCGAAAATGTCGCAGCTGTACATGATGATGTCGCTCAAACTCCATCCACCTCAATTCGACACCGAGCTCTTCAAATTGGTGTCTCCAAAACCACTACGCAGCGAATTTTGACGAAAGATTTGCATCTTCATGCATACAAAGTTCAATTGACTCAGGAACTGAAACCAGCTGACCATGGACAGCGAAGGGAGTTCGTTAATTGGGTATTGGAGAGGCAACATGAAAATGCTGATTTTGCCGATAAAATCATCTTCAGTGACGAGGCCCATTTCCATCTTGATGGCTTCGTCAATAGGCAGAATTGTTCCATTTGGGGTGAGAAAATTCTCGAGTGATTCACGAGAAGCAAATGCATCTTCAACGTGTCTGTGTGGTGTGTATTTTGGGCTGGAGGAATCATTAGACCTTTTTTGTAAAAAAAAGTCAATGATGTTCGGTATCGTGAAATGATAACCAGTTTTTTCGTGCCTAGAATTAAAGAAATGAGTGTGGAGGGCATTTCAACAAGACGGCGCCACATGTCATACAGCCAGAGAAACAATTCAATTGCTGCATCAGTCATTTCCCGGTCGTGTTATTTCACGTTTTGGAGACCGCCTAGATCGTGCGATTTAACACCATTAGATTTTTTTCTTTGAGGGTTTTTGAAGTCGATGGTTTACGCGAATAAGCCGAAGACGACCCAAGTCTTAAGAGAGGAAATTGGACGCTGCGGAATAGATATAATTTAAGAAGTTGTATCGTTTTAAAATTTTGAAATTCTCGAGGTGCCCTAATTTGATGCATTGTGGCGCAGCCCCCTTTATAATACAGATTCCAAGTTGAAAACTTAAACTTGACTACACCTCTGCTACAGTCATACGAAATTTCTCCAAAATCGGACCACCCGTTTAGAAACTCCAGATTTATTGGTGTGTCGCCTTACACTTTTTCACGTTGTAAAATGCGCCTGGGGTTCCCAAAATGTTTGTGTGCGAATACTGTTGCTAATATATGACGTTGCCATATTGTGATGCTCTGTTGTAACAATACGTAGTTAAAGCTCAGAGCCTATAATTACTTAAAAATTAAAAATTAATGTGTACGTCAACGTATAGACATTCTTAAATACAACACATTATGCCAAATAGAGTTGTTCGCTAACCTTGGTTTAGGTCATGAAACTCTTCAATATTATTTAGTAATTAACGATTTTATTCGTTTTCTATATATCTGTAGTCCTGTTATTCAATCGGCTTCAAGTCTAAGAGCAATAGGCTTAAGAACGGTGCCTACCTCAATAATTTTACAATGTCTTACATATTTAATGTTATTGATTCAATGCTAATTTATGGACGAAATTCACATTTACTGAAGAGAAAAAGTTTGAACTTTTACCCCCCACACTTGTGATACACATAGAATGAAACATTTACAGGTGAAAGGATTTAACACCAGGCATGAGGCTCGATTTTATAGACAATCCTTTGAACTTTATGCGAAAATTGCTTTAAATATTTCTTAAATCGGCAGAAAACTTTATTGAGAAAAGCGAATTTAATATCAAAATCTTTGAACATACAGATTATTTCGTTATGAATATATGTCGCTAATAAGTAGAGGGTCCCTCACATGCATTTTGTTCGAAGACAGAATTTTAGCTTTGTATAACGACGTATGGAAAAGTAACATGCTTCGCTGCACATTTTAAATATTGTGCCAACGAGGTTCATGCAATTATCTCTTTTAATTAAAAAGGAAAAAGACGGAAATCGCGTTAATTAAATATGTACATAAACGCATAACAAATTCGAAATGTTAACGAACAAGCGCGTTATTGCAATGATGACAAACGCACTCATAAGACACTCAAAACAATGTCACGTATTCAATATTATATATGTTTATGATTTATTATAAGTATATAACTATGATCTCTAGATATGCTCTAGTTATACAAGAGTACTACTGTGAAAGCAGTTACAAGATGTTACATTTCTTTAGAATTTGCTTCAAAAATGTGTTGGATGGTTCAGCGTGAATTTTTCAAACATACATCATAGATAGGTCGGTGGAATTTGCGATTTAAAAGCTGCATATTAAGTTTAAAACAGTATTGAAAATTCTATCAGATGATCTGAGTTGCGTATACATTCACCTAAAGTCATTTTACATTGGCGAAAAGTGTCTATCATAAGCAGCGTGATAAACCGATCAATTTGTTCTGGATGTTCTCCCAGGGGGTGTGGACAAACAGTCTAAATTCATTCCCAGATCTAAGTTTATTGAAAGCATGAAGCATCCCAAATAACACAGATTTTAGAATAAATGAATGGAATGTATGAACCTTGAAATTTATGAGCATTATAAAGCCCTAAAGGGCACAGTAATCTAGGTTAATGCAAAATATCAGATAGAAAAAAACAGGGAAAATATTGGATATCGGAAAATCGGCTAATTTGTATGGGAGGTATTAGGAATATATGTGATAATATAGTCCATCTTCGACGAAAGTGTCAAATGAACCAAATTTGACTGAGTTTGGTGCATTTACTTGAGAGATATTTCATTGAAAGCCTAACAGATCGTAATGACAAATGAGTGTTTGAATTCCAGAATATCGTTAATTCTGTATGATGTCCAAAATGGCGGACCATTTTCCTCCTCAGATCCAAATTCACAAATAGAACTATAACCAAAAAATATGTATAGAGGTGACAGAAGAACTTCTCTCCGGTATTTAGTCTTCAATTTTGCCAGGCATTATGAGACAATTTTTTTGTTTCTGCAGCTTATAAAAAACTAAAAAAATTAATTTTAATAAATCATTCAATTTGTAGGGTAGATACCAGGCCAACATGGCACGTTTACCATCCTCTAGTGTATTTTCGCATAAGGAAAATTTCGAAAAAATTTATAAAAATGACTACGGTTATGGTGTCTATAATTTTCATTGATTAAGCGATGCCACCGTGTCTGGCAGGTTGGCTGCTTGCCTGATTGACTGGATAACCAAACCTGTAAACCCTTTCTAATACCTCCCATACAAATTGACAAACCTTTATAAATGCAATGCGGCCTCAGTAACTCTTCATGCATAGACTGCAGTAACTTA
This sequence comes from Philornis downsi, assembly GCA_019455685.1. NCBI lineage: Eukaryota > Metazoa > Arthropoda > Insecta > Diptera > Muscidae > Philornis > Philornis downsi. The sequence continues at coordinate 2,626,367 of JAHXMU010026709.1, forward strand.
CATTTTTATCACTGCAGTAGTTTGTAATGTACAGCAGAATTTGAAAAAACTGGCCGAATAATCATGTCCCTGCTGGTATCTCCTTATAAATGGCCGACTTAAGCTAGTCATTCTTATGTACACGTGTTTTACGCAATTCCAAAATACTCAGCTAGATTTAGCGCACATTGGGTCGGCAGTATCTTGTTCTTTCTAGCACCTCCAATAGGCACTTGTCAATTTTACGAAGTTCAATTTTTCCTCTGTTGTTGCTAATTAGTTGACTGTAGTAACATACATTTTTACCAGTTATATTGATTTATCATTCTACGTAAACTTTGAAAAATATCGACCATGATTAATATCCTTCATTAAATTCAATATAATAATTCGTGAATAAGACGATCAGCAAACTAAGCATAACTAAGCCAATGAAAATTAACGCGCGCCTCGTAAATCACCATAGATACAAATTGGAGAATTTAGTAAAAGTTAATGGTTCCTTTATTAATTTTAAGCAGATAGATTCAGTAAGCCACAATTGAGCTTCTTTTATTATGAGCTAGTTCAGGGAATTTTTTTAGCAAACACCTGGCACTCTGCATACTTTTACATCAACGTGGATGTGCTCTATGTAAATATATTGGGTTATATATTTAGTAGTTTCCAAACGGCCTGTCTAGCAAGGCTGTCAGCTGTTGAATACCTGTCATGTGAAGTGTTATTTATTTAGAGAACGGATTGTCATTTACAGATATGGATCATTTAACAACCGAACAACGCGTAAAAATAGTTAAAACTTTCTACAAATGTGGTGATTCAAAAGCGGACTTTCAATCGAACAAAATTTTCTTCAGTGATGGAGCTCATTCCCCATTTGGTGGTCACGTCAACAATCAAAATTATCGTATATGGGGCTCGGAGAACCCAGAAGTGATTGTGGAAAAGCCATTGCATCCGGAAGAAGTGCGCATTATGGTCTGGAGTTGTCATTGGGCCATATATTTTCGAAAATGATGCTGGAGGAACCTCAAAAGGATCCATTTGCTGCAACCAATCTAGAGGCGGCCGTTTAAATGACATTGTATTTCGTACATAATGGAAGTTCCAAGCATTACAATGAAATAAAAGTTTCAACGAAACTATAGCTTTATGTGTGTTCTATTTATTATAACTTTACTTGAAAACGAAAAATGGATGACTATATATGTATGTATATATGTAAGTCAATTTGTCTGACGGAAATTTTTGCATTGTTTCATCGAATTGTTTATACCTCATCCACTCATCCCATACCAAGGGAGGAACAATGGTTATGATTGTTGCGAATGAGAAAAGATAACATGCGTACGGCTTTATAAATGTTACCGAATGGTATTGTAAATGTTGCTACAACAAAGGACGATGCCAAAAAAACCCCAATTAAATGGGTATAATTCCTATTGGCCAATGGCTTTTTCTTGAAGCTTTTGATCACTCAACAATTGATTTGGGCCAAGTTTAAATGATGTCGCCGTTCACGATAAAAAAGAAGCAATCTGTATATCCACGCGAAATCGGTAATGGAGTTGGAGAAATAAATATTAACATACTAAAATTTTTTTTTTAAATTTGTGTACCCTAGTAATGGTTTTGAAAGAAGTGATGTTCACGATATTGAAAATATAGTTACAGAAAATGTAAAGTTCTACATGTCTTTACACAAAGAAGCGAGGGTATTTGTTATTTCATATGGCCGAAAATATAACAGCCAGAAGGAAGCATCTGACGCATCAACTATCTTTTGAAAAAATGTATTTCATGGATTTTTAAGTGGATAGGGCGATATCCCTCTGCCTGGCTGGTTGATATACACGATAGCTGTCGTAAATTTTTATAAAACTACTCAGAATTGTGAACACCATAATATTTTGCCAGATTGTAGTCGGAGGTAATAAATAGGCTAAATGACGAGGTCCGTTGTGATACCTCCCAAACAAATTGACAAGTTTTTTTGAATTTCAATTTTCTCCCCGTAACTCCCCGTAAATAACATACGGTCCAGACAGTCCTAAATTTTGCACATTGCTTTGTTTCGTAATGTTTGGGAAAGCTAAAAAAAACTTATATATTATCACATTCGTTCTGGCATATATTCTTAGGTTCACACGTTCAACGTTTGAAATAATAGCGTCTCAAAATGAAAGCGTAGCATGTTGCCACACTTATTGTGATACCTTCTAAAGAAATTGACTTATTTGATTTTCCGCTGTAATCCATAATTCGTAGCCTGAAGCTAATTAAATTGATATGATTGTTATAATACTTGGCAAAATGTGAGACCGAATAACCACACCCTCTGTAATATTTCCAATGCAAATGGTCTTATTTAGCTTATATATTCCTAGGTTAATATATTCCTTATCTTTCACTCAATTACACTATATTCAGTATAATTCAGTATGCATCGCGCACTTAGCACTGGGAATAAAAATAGACTGCACTACCACACTCCTTAGGGTAATGCAAACTCAAATTAGCTGATATAGCAAAAATCAATAGTCCCGCTACATTTCTCAAACGGGAGAATTCAGGAAGTTAGCATTTTGCTTATTTTATTGCGGTTTAATTCAGAATATTTCTATACTTTCACCCGAAGAAACGAAAGTATGTATCTTTTAATAAAAACAAGACAATTTACCACCTCCATTCTGGTCCCACCCACACTTCTCCAGTGTAAGTCTCTGAAATTTCTGTACTGATTGATAATTGCTTGTAGTTGAAGTGGCAAATGCTTCAATTAAAGCACGAATTTATTGTTTTAAATGTATCGCATTTGTTAGCTTTTTGTCTCATAAACTTCTAATTGACAATAGACCTAGAAACTATGACATTACCGTTGGTTGTTGCCAAATCGAGTAATATGCATGTGTGGCACCCTAATAGGCATGTAAATGAAGTGCATTTCCATCCGCAGAACCAAGTTTATCAAGCGCCTGGTTAGTGCTAAAGTGTGCTGAATTTATAATTATCGAATTACACTAAATTTTGCATAATTGAATAAAATATATGAATCTTAGAACGTAAAAGTTAAATTACATAGTCCTGCCATATGTTCTGTTACAAATATAAAACGCGATAAAAAAAAAAACCAATATTCATATTGTATTCAAAATTATTTCATTTATTAGAAGACAATATTGATTATTAAAAAAAAATTGTATTCACTCGAAATGGCCGCCTTTTGCTTTAACACAAGCTTTCAAACGGTGTTGCCATTGGGCTATAGCCGCATGTACGATTTTCATGGAGATCGAGGACACTGCTCTGGTTAATGCTGTTTTAAGGCTTCCTAAATTTCTGTGGGGAGACTTGCAAGCCATATTCTCCAACTCTGACCACAAAGCATAATCCAGTGGATTGAGATCTGGACTCCCTGATGGCCAATCTTCTGCCGCTATAAAGCCAGGAATATTGACTCTGAGCCACTCCTGCGTGGTTTTAGGTTTGCGCATTAGCAGAGTCCTGTTGGAAGATCCATCTACGTCCATTGAAAAGGGTATTGGTCAAACCCTTCACAACATCCTCTAACACATCTTTTTGGTAAACCTTCGCACCAGTTTTTACGCCCTTTTCACAGAAATGGAGGGATGTGACACCATGGTGGGAGACCCCCCACCAAACCATTACGGAAGAGGGATGATGACCACGTTGAACCCTTGGAACAACTTTTTTCGCTTCCTTAGATGAAGTGGCATAAATCTTGTCATTTTGTTTGTTGAAAACTTCTTCCACGGTAAAAATTTTCTCATCCGTAAACAGAATGTTTTCATGGCCATTGTCCGCGTGCCACTGCAAAAGTCGTTTGCATTTTTCCAGCCTAATATTTTTTAGCTGAGGAGTTAGAAGATGCCCCGTGGACCGACGATAGGCTTTCATATGCAGATCATCCCGAATCAGCCTAGACATGGATCTGGTTGATATTTCCAATTCCTTGGACATGATTTTCTGCTTTCTAATGGGATTTCTCCGAATTCTTTCACGCACTGCCTTTACTCCCGCACTCGTGTTAATGAAATAAAAGTTTCATCGAATAACAATACATGGTCGTAAACGGTAAACCTTTCACTAAATTTAACAGCTGACAGCCTCGTCACACCGACGGCTTTGAGACCACTAATTGGATAACCCTATGTATGTACAGAAAAAATTTGCTAAGATTTTTTTCGCTTCTGTTCATTATTTATTTTTAAGGATGTGGAATAAATTTATTAATTAACTAATATCCAAATTAATCAATTAATTGATTAATCCTATATTTAGATTAAGCATATTAACGATCAATAAATTAGTCATTATTTCAATTATTTAAAAATCATGATTAATTTATTAACCAAACAATTGAATAATAAAAATTTGAATAACTGAATATATTTATATTTCACATTTTATTAGACTCAAAACGTTTTACTACATTTTTTTACATATAAAAAACTTGTTCCTTAAATATAAAATATATGAATTTTGAATGAATTGTTCAACTTTCATTAGTCGAATTTTAAATTATTTGATTAATTGTACATCCGAATAGTCAAAAATTTTCATTAATCAATTTACACAAACTCTAATTAACCGGTTAATTCCACATCTCTGTTTATTTCTTATTTTTGAAAAACAAAAAATTGTATACCAGCGAATTTTGCTCCAATTGCACTGTGAAAAATTTATGGGTGCGAAAATAGGTGAATGATTTGCAATTTTCAAAAAGTGAAGAAGCAGCTACTTGTAAAGAAGAAGTGGAAGAATTACCTCACACAATAACGAGGACGTCGTCTACTTACTGCGAGCTTGTTCACTTTAAAATACAAATTGGTTATAAACTGGGTTAACATCCTTTGAAATTTTACATTATGATCACAGAACGATTTGGCTGATGTATAGGTATAAGGCGTAGTAAAAAGAAATCCACTACTTTTGCATGGCTTTGTTTAGCATAGCGAGAATGATCCGAATAAAACTGAAAATTATAAGGATTTTCACAGGCTTTACCTGAGACAAAGTTTTCACCTTCAAAACCTTTCACAACAGATAGAAACAGAGAGTAATCGCCTGGTGCTAGCTCGAAATTATAAGGACGAGGGGCAAAAGACTCCCAACCGATTCAACAAAGTTTCTGGCTAATCACTGTCGGTATGTATGTTCGGCCGTTTTCCTGATGGGACACAATTCCTCTCCTATTGGCCAGAGTTGTCCGCTTCTGGGTGATTATTTCTTCCAGAAGGTCAAATAAAGGAAAAGTTCATAATAGGTTATTCCCTGGCACTCCCATCAAATACTCCGTAAAACGATCCTGCCCGCCAACCCTGGTTTGGCTGTCGTATACGCCTGGTCATCGCTTTTCGACAATGACCATTTTCGTTTGATGTTGTAGAAGATGGCCCACTTTTTATCCCCAGCCGCCATCCGTTTCAGGAATTGGTCAACTTTGTTACGAATCGACAGCGATGGTATTCGATTCATGAGTTATATTTTGCGTTAACTCGTGCGGCACCCATATATCAAATTACCAAAGCCATCTGCTGGAAAAATAATGGATTTCCTTATGTAAAAATAATATTGATGTTTATGGGCAACAAATTCACTATAGTAACATAACATTTAATAAAACTAATGTTGATTGCGCATTCAGTTCATTATGCGTAGATTATTTAACATTTAATTTATAAACAACTTGAATGTAGGAATGGTGATGGTTGCTTCGAAACCAAAATATCTAGAGGCTTCTCGTACATCGTTTGTGCTGTATCTTTGTTCTTTTAAATATGAACCGGAAGCAACAAATAATGATTACATGGTAACTTTAACAAATTTGTGAGAATCTTTAGCGCGTTCCTTTAACACTAGGGAAATAGTCCCAACGTGGGACAAATGCCTCCAGCATCAATTTCAGCTTGGCGATTGTAATTGAATATGGTTAAACGGTGAGAAATTGTATTTTCTAAAAAGTTTACCAAAGTTTGTTAAAAGCTGAAAAGATAAATCTTGAATAAATCATAGCAGATTACGTTAAAATAAAAATGCCAAAATGAAATAAATAAATTGAAGAAAGATAGCTATTGGTGGGATATTCAAGACAGAAATATTCTCTGGAAATATATGTTATTAGTAAGTACACGTGTCTTGCTACATGCATAATTTTACTTAATAATACAAACGATCCTGACAGTTTCCAGGACAGAAATGCTCTGCAAAATTAATTCAAAGACAAATATATTTGTTCCATTGGGTGAAGGCATAAATATTAATGATGATTTCCTTTATGGAAAAAAATTCTTGCTGGTCAGAGTGTAACACTTTCGAAATTCTACTGCCACCTTTCGAAAATCTATGTATAATATTCTTGTTTCGATATGAACTTTGGAAAGGCGTTATTGCTTCATGACCGTCTAGAGGTAGTAGACATATTTCATCTATTAAAATTCCGGATTTAAATTTTTTTGTCCTAAAAGGAAATAATCAATATAGAAGCTAAGGAATATTCTATTAAAAAAAGGTAAGGAGTCAATTTTTTCCAACTCTTTTGATCCTTTTAGACAATTTGAAGTTAAACATTAAAATTAATGGACGAAAAACCAAGCAAACAGCTGCAAATGTGCAATTTTTCCACCATGCACCATCTAATCTGAGGATGGTTACATTAAGTAAAAAAGGAAAAACCAATTTTTTTTGCATGACATTGAAGGCTTTATTAAACATGGAGTGATCCGATGTAGTTCAAATGTGCTCACTTTTTTCAGCAACTTGTTGCCATTTTGAAGGTAATTCCTTTACACCTCTCCCTTAGAAAACTTCGCCCTTATTAGCGAAAAACCCTGATGTGAAACTGTAGATTTGTGCAAAACTTCTCTTGAGGCGAATTCTTCACCAGCAAAGTAATGAGCCATAGGCAGGAACAGGAAACAATAACTTGGTTCCATGTCTGGACTATAAAGTGGATGCATAAGAGCTTCTCAATCAAGCTCCCGAAGTTTCTGGGCAAATCATTATCGATGTGTGTGCTCCGGCATTTTCCTGAGGGGGGGAATGACAGAGGCAGGTTGTATATATTCCGTATGGGCTAATTGATATGCTCTACTCTCATGTCAGGTTCAAGTCGTGAACAATGAAGGTCATATAGATCTACAATTTTCAAATATTCGACTTTTTGATCTTTTGAATTTTACAAATACAGAAGAGGTAAAACAATTATTTGGCAAAATATATTTTTAATATGTTATTAAAAGTAATTTTAAAATGAGCTCACGAAAATCTGAAAATTATATTTTTAATTCGAGACATGCTCACGTGTTGGTGTAAGAAAAATAAAAATTGACATAAAGAGGAAATTTTTCAACGATCTTGACGTACAATCTTGATAGATAAAGTCTCTGCAGCGGCTTCCTATGCAGACAGATACTAATTTTTAATATATTGCCAACAAAAATAAATTAGAGTCAATGAGAAAGAAAAAAAAACAACCCTAGACTATGTTCCTGTAAAGAAGGTGGAATTTACAATTTACGTTTTTCTAAATTAAAACCGTTCCTCTTGTAAATATTTTTACAGTTGGTACAACTACTTAAAGAATGAAATTAGATGTACATCGGAAAGTGTCTTTTTTCATTTACATATCCTGTGATTTCCTAAGTTCACATGTTTCTCGCAATTATGTCTTTCCTCTGTAGTTTCTAATAATTTCGTTGCAACAACCAATAATTTTTTTTCGCTGCATTGCTTTACAAGTCGTGATGAAATCTGAAAAAAAGGCTCCTTCCGATACTTCCCACTCGTATCCCATAAATTTTTATATATCTTTCTCTCAATTCCACTATTTTCAGTCAAATTTACAAATACCACTCTTTGGATAATATTACATCTAAGAATGAAAGTATGAAAAGCTCCCGTATAAATTGAACGATTAATGGAAATTTTCCTATTAAATTTGGAATTTAAATTTTAAACTTTGTCCCTAGTATTGTTTTATTCTGCTATACAGACGATCTTAGCAAAATACAGACTTCATTCATAATTTCTAAGCAGAAGTTTTAAAAGGTTGTAACAAGTATTTGTCTTTGCAAATGTTGAAAATTTTAGTGCAAATTAAATCTATATTTTGTTGTCAGTGCTCCAACGAAGTTCAGTTTTAAAAAATTGATGTCGCACAACATGACTCAGCTATCACAATCGCTGTATATTAATGCGTTTGACCACACCGATGTCGGAAATAGCTCACACAGCTCACTGTCATGCAACGTCAATACTCTCCGTTAACGATGATGGGCCCATATATTTTTCAGAGTATTTTCCTCTCGAAAGCTGCCAGTGCTGATTCATCTGCTTGCGTCATAACCCAGGATTCTGCACATATAACAAGACAGGTAGAACCAACATCTGTACAGTCGGTTATTTTGTTTGTCGAGAAATGGCTTTATCACTACAACGCTTGCTTAACCCATAGCAACATCTGTTAGTAAGTAATACTCTCCTCTCTATATCCATGCTGACTCATTCGTTCTGTTTACAGCGGAACCGAGCTAGATAAATTCTTACACCACTTCAAAATTATAGTTGTCAACGTTCAAACAGCTGCCCAAACGAGTAGACTCTTTGTTCGTTAAAACTAATAACTTTGTTGAATCCCTGTTTACCACCAGACCCATTTTCGTCATACAGTTTTTGCCGTATCCAGCTATCAAAGACAGCTCTATAATCGACGAAAAGATTGTACGTGTCGATCTGTTTTTCTTGGAACTTCTCCAAAATTCGTCGTAGTGTAAATATTTAGTCAGTTGTTGATTTACCAGGCCCAAAGCCACACTGATAACGTCCAATCAGGTCAATTAGAATCGGCTTTAGTCTTTCACATATCACACTCGATAGGACTTTATAGGCAATGGGTAAAAGACTGATACCACGATAGTTTTTACAAAACATTTGGATCGCCTCTTTTAAACACAGGACATATTACATTCAAATTCCATTCATCGGGCATATTTTCCTCGAACCAAACCATATTTAAGAGCTGATGCAGGCTATTTATCAGCTCATCGCCACCAGTTGTAAACAGCTCTGCAGGCAGGCCATCAGCTCCCGCAGATTTGTTGTTCTTAAGCCTGAGCTCTGTTTGGCTCGGAGTTCCGCAATTTACGACATCGTCGATAATTGGGTGATTTCCTCACTCGTGCTGCCATCCGGAACTAAGAACTTATAAAAATGTTCTCTCCATTGTTTTAGTCCACTCTGCGTATCTGTGACCAGATTTCCCTCGCCATTCTTACAGGAGCGGAGCCCTGTTCCATACTCTGTGCTTCTTATCTTTTGGTAGAATTTTTGGACTTCACCTTTATCCCTGTTCCTTTCTATTTCCTCACTCCCACGCTCTTGCCACAGCCGCTTTTTCCGCCTAAAGAGTTGGTGCGCCACTCTTCTCTTTTCCTTGTATCCTGGTTACTCCCACAGTTTGCTAGTAGAAGGTACGAGGTTAGTGAAAATGGAGCGCTACACGAATGAACGACGCATTCTCATTGTGAAATTGTTTTACCAAAATGGTAGCTACAGTTCGCAAATTGCGATCAATTTGGGGTCACAATAATCTCCAAAAGAGTCAACTGTAAAGAGATTAATGGATAAATTTGCCAAAACCGGATCTGTTAGTGATGTAAAGACAACAAAGCGCCTTCGACCAGGTCGATTGACCGAAAATATCGCAGCTGCACGTTATGATGTCACTCAAACTCCATCCACCTCAATTCGACGCAGATCTCAGCAGATTGGTGTCTCGAAATCCACTATGCAGCGAATTTTGACGAAAGATTTGCATCTTCATGCATACAAAGTTCAATTGACTCAGGAACTGAAACCAGCTGACCATGGACAGCGAAAGGAGTTCGTTAATTGGGATTGGAGAGACAACATGAAAATGCTGATTTTGCCGATAAAATCATCTTCAGTGACGAGGCCCATTTCCATCTTGATGGCTTCGTCAATGGGCAGAATTGTCGCATTTGGGATAAGGAAAATTCTCGAGTGATTCACGAGAAGCAAATGCATCCTCAACGTGTCACTGTGTGGTGTGGATTTTGGGCTGGAGGAATCAATGGACCTTTTTTTATGAAAATGAGGCATGTCAAGCGCAAACAGTCAATGGTGTTCGGTATCTTGAAATGATAACCAGTCTTTCGTCCATAGAATTGAAGAAATGAATGTGTAAGGCATGTGGTTTCAACAAGATGGCGCCACATGTCATACAGCCAGAGAAACAATTCAATTGTTGCATCAGTCATTTAAATCTTGCGTTCTTGTTTGGACACCCTTTATATTAAAGTTTCTGTATTTTTCTCATTGAGGGTATTAGCATAGAAATTTCAACTCTCTCATCCCAGAGATGCAATGATTTTTATTACGCCTAAAAGCATACTGTGGCATTATTCTAGACCCGTACGTCTCCATTGGCTTTTAAACATAGTGATAGAGGGAAACGAACTTGCTCATTTCAGATGTTCTCCGTAGGATCGAGAAAACTCAATGTATCCATTGTTTAAAGTGAATATTTGTATTATGCCTGAAAGGACGTAATGGCTAATAAAAGCTAAATAGCATGGACTTGAACCAGAATCAAACAAGAAATATCTGCTTTGAGCTTATTAGTCGAACATTTCATCATTTGGAGCCCAGAGAGAGAGAGATGATTTCTCTAGGGCAATTTAATGTGTGCTAAGAAATTGAAAATAATGTGAATTTCAGCAAAAATTAAACCAAATTGTATCAAACAAGAAAAAACTACCAGGGGCTATTTGTGAAACATTTTATTTTTCTTTGCCAAGAGCAAATTAAAATCGTAATAATATTGTATTTTGTTCACTTGACATTTTGATGAATATCTATCATTAGTTGCAATGACAACAGCACTACAGAATGTAACATAATATACGTCGGAATAACAACAAAAAAATTTAGAATACGAATTGCGGGACAGAAACCTGAAGTCAAACTTGTTCAAAAAACGGCATTAACCAGCCACTGTGCCAGAGAAAACCACCAAACAAATCTAGAGAATGTGAGAATATTACAAAGAAAAAACCTTTGCTGCAAGACACTGACGCTAAAAATGTTTCGCATTTTAAATACACCAGAAAATCCACGAACGAACTATAAAAAGGAGAAAAGGAAAATTAAGAACAAATCGACTTTTTTCCAATTCAGTCGTGTAAAATACAAGCTTGCGTGTGCTTATTTATGTTCCGTAGGTGTTAATGTAAGATTTGGTTGAAAATGATGATGCTTGACGAGAAACTTTAAACAAATTAGCAAACCTCGAGCTTGATTAATTCAACTAATAATAGAAAATCATAATTTTATTCTTCTCTACAAGGTTATACTGTCTTTCCAATCTCCACATACTAATATACTTTCGAAGTAGGTTGTATAGGTACACAATATATATCAGAACTAGTGACAGTGTGGAAAAGAGCAAAATTTTTAATTCTGATTATGTGATTGTGGGTGAAGGACATTCTGGTATGAATTCAGTTAACATTTTATGATGTTTTTGTTGAAAATAATAGGCTTTTTGCAAGCTACCGGACATTTTTCGCTACGTATCAAATGCGCTAAATTGCAGAGCCAAACTTGTTATGAATAAGTATTTACCTATTGGGTGCCAATATCCTGATTTTTAACTTAATAACATTATATTGTGTATATTCATGCCGCAAAATTTGAGTACTACTAATGTCTTTCCAAGGCAAAGAGAAGGAATAAAAATATATCAATATTTTTAACCATTATTTTTTGAAAGTAACATTGTTATTTCTACTTTGAAGTAGTATTGAAGCACTTCTGCTGGAAATATAGAATTGGCACATATTGCTGCCTTGTCACTAATGAATATTTTATCTCTTTTGGAGTACTTCACAAATTTTTCTTTCGACGTTTTACCGGAATATCCAAGTCCATCAAAGTCAATACACATTTTAGATTATTGCACAATTATCAATACTTTCACGTATCTTCTAGCTTACTGTCTGCAAGTCTTGTACTGATGTTGGAAATGATTCAAAACAGTTTAATGTCTCAATAAAATTATAACATACTCGTAAATTTCCGAATAAGTATGAATTGTGTTATATCATTTGAGACTTCCTGAAATCTTTCAAAGTTAACGATTACATCTAAATTTAGTATCATACTCGTATACTACATATAGTATACTGCTACTACCTATACCATACTAATACGTTGCAGCACGCCGTGACAATTGTAAATATATCTGTCTGTTCAATTCATATAACAGCATAGTATTGACAGCATTAAATTGTTGGCGAGATGCAAGCAGAACCATTTAATTACAATAACCTGCACATTGATGTATAAATAAATATGCAAACACGTAGTTGATGCATGGTTACAATCCCTCTTCATTGTAATGTTTATAAATATGCAATTGAAAATGATTATTATTTCACAACAATTTTAGAAATTAATTAAACGGAATTCAAAATAATCATTTATAATTAAAGGATATGTAATTAGCATTATTGTTAGTAACATGATGCTAGTAGGAAGTATAAAATACATATGGTACAGGCAGAAACTACACATGTCATAGGTCAAGCGATGTGTAACGAAAGGGACTGATAACGAGGGCTATCAAACTTTCCTATGAAGAGGTACTTTTAACGCTTTACTTACTTACAGCGACGTCTGTATGACTGGTTGGCAGGCGGAATGGCTGGATGGCGAACACGATAACGGTAGCATATCTTCACTAATCTTTTCTAAACTTAGAATAGCCTAAATATTTTGCAAGACACATCCCTTTCGCTGTATCTCTTACAAATTGACCGAATTTTAGAAATTCTGTTTTTCCTCAGTAAACTGGAGTAATTAAAATTTTTGCCCACTGCTTGACAGAAAAAAAAATGCAAAAAATTGAGTGACTAATGACGCTCCTTTTGGTATCAACAATGCAAAATGTCCCAAATTTGGTACATGCTGAACGTTTACCAAGGTAACGTCAGTTAAATCTAAATCTAATTTTTCCTCAGTAATTTTTAACCGGTAGGCTGCAATAGCCTACATTCTTGCCCAATATATTGACTTACAATTATCTGTAAGCCCTAGGAAAAATAGCACCTCTTCTGGAACCTCCCATACAAATTACCGATTTCCATATACGAGGCGTCCTCAAAAAATGAGGTGAATTTTCATTTTTCTCAAATTTTTATTTTATCTTCTTCAAAGTAGTCTCCTCGGATGTACGAGTAATACACTTGTGCCACCGATTTTTCCAATCCTCGAAGCAGTTCTGATATGCACTTCTTGGCATGTCCTTGTGCTCTCTCAGCTATTCGGTTTTTACCTCCTCCATCGTCACAAAACGCCGTCCTTTCATGGGTCTCCAGTTTTGGGAAGAGGAAAAAGTCGCAGGGGGAAATCCGATGAATACGGTGGCTGAGGCATAATAACAGTGTTGGTTTTGTGCAAATAATCTCTCACAAGCAAAGATGAGTGTTTTTGGTCAAAATTCAGCAATTTTGGAACGAACTTCGCTGCCACACGCTTCATGCACAAAATTTCCGAAAAGATTGCATGGCATGAGCCAACCGATATGCCGACATCCTCAGCAACTTCTCTAATTGTGATTCCACGATTCTCCAGAACAATTTTCTTCACTTTCTCAACATTTTCATCGGTTGTTGATGTGCTGTGGCGTCCAGAGTGAGTGTCGTCATTCACATCTTTTCGATCTTCTGTGAAAAGCTTGCACCACTTGTAAACATTTTTGTTAACTCAGAGTACTCTCACCGTGGGTCACTGTCAATATTTCAAATATTTTTGAGCACTTAATTCAATTTTTTACACAAAATTTGATGCAACTTCTTTGATCCATTTTTTCGATAGCAGAAAATCGCCGAATACGCTAAACACTTGTCTTATTTATGACTTTCACAAACAAACTAAACATGCTATGTGGATAAAACTGTCAACATATCTTCGAGACGAGTGTACCAAACAAAAACAAAATAATAATCGAAAGTCGAATGTACGTATCCCACGAAGTTAGAAAATTCATCTTATCTTTTTGAACACACCTCGTATTGGTAGCTTCATATCTTTCTAGCAGTTGTAGTGCAGTCAAAGCTGTCACACGTTATGCATTTGGTGAAGTAAGTTCCAATACAAACTAGCCGATTTATCAAAATTTAATTATTTCGCTACAGTTCCCAATTCGTAGACTGCAGTTACTTAAATTAAATTCAACATAATGCTTCGTAAATTAAAAAATCAGATAACCGCATCTTCTCTGATAACTCCCACACAAATGACAATTTTACCCACGTATGTCAAAGTTAATATCTTTCATTTAATTGCATTAAATTCAGTATAAGTTAGCATTCATCAGGAATTTAGCAAGCTCTGACTATACCGACTTTAATTTTATTTGAACAAAAAACATTTTATATGTTTGCGCACAGATTACACAGAATGATGATGTTATCTACAAATGTCCACTAAATACAATTTGCTTCTAGCGAAAGTTCAGTTAAATAAATTTTTAATTGTTATACAAAATTAATCATTCACGTTCCCCAATTAGCATTGTCTGCAAAGCCGCCTGATTTCTCAAAATAATTCTCTTGCCTAAGAGCTCTGCGTAAAAATAGTTATCCCAGTTAAGACCTATCGTGACTAATATCTCACAATAGGTCTTAACTCTTAAAAATAATTCCGGCTATGTAAAAATTGTTTTAATATAGTTGTTAACGGTTTGGTAAAAGCTATATTTCGTTCTTTAGTCACATTGAATTCTGGCGTCACTTTCCAATAGTGACTTTCCGTTTTTCGATTCCTAAGAAGCATTCTAAGGGTATAAAGACCTTATAATTCTGTGAAATTTGTTCCATTATTCCAATTCAATATCATTATGTATTAGCAATTATTTGTTAACAGAATCCTATTGAAAGGCTTTAAATACGTGACATTGATTATATTGGCGGCTGGCCGGATGGATAACTATTTCAATGTTTGAACAAATGCCATATTCAGGGCACCATGCTGTCTGTGCTTTATCAAACATCGCCGCGACCTTAAGACTTATTACTTTACAAACCAATTGAGAAGATTTGCCCACAGGTGCAAAGATATTCACAACGAACGGCATAAGTCAAAGACATTTCAACTAATTGAATAATGAAACAAACTCACTTTATAGTAAATGTCACCTATAAATTTAAAAACGAAAATACCATTAAATTTTTTGATTCAAATAATGTATTTTGCGTTCATACGATAAAATGAGAGTATACATTATTCGATACGGCAAAAATATAACGTCAAGAAGAAAACGTTTAAGGCACCAAATGTATTTCATGACTTTTTAACTCGATTGAGCAAAGTCCGTCCGTCTGGCTGCCAGACTAGTAGACACGATAACTACCGTAAATACTCGTAGTTAGTTTTTCAATTTATTGTCGATCTTCAATATAATATCATTTTGGGTTTGCCGTAAATATTTATGGAATTTCTTAAAACTTGGCACATCCTAACATTTTACCAGAACGTAGCCGGGATTTTAAATAGATACCCCTCATTCAAACTGGCCGATTAGACGAAATTCAATTTCCTCCCTATTACTCCTCAACCATAACTTACAGCAACCCTGAGTTGCATTATTTCATAATTTTTGGTAAAGTTTGGAAAAAATCGACCGATTAACCCGACTCCATTTAATACCTCCGAAACAAACCGATTTAACTCATATATTCTTGGCTCCATATCATACAACACAAATTTAGTCAAATTTGGCACCTGTTGATACTTATCAAAGTTGCATCCCAGAATAAAAACGGTGCACAATGACAATGCCCATTTGGCACATCGCATACAAATTGACGGATATATTAAAATTCAATTAACACTCTGTAGTTTCTAATTAGTCGACTGTAGTAGCCTTACATTATTTTACATTTCTCTACGATATCGGAAAAAACAAACATATCCCTCTGGTACCCCCCTTCGTATTTAAACCACATATTCATACCTCTACATATATATCTTCCGATCGATCTTTGATAAAATATGACATATAACATATGTTGATTGATTTAAGTTCTGAGAATGAAAATGGGCGAAGTTATCACATCAAATTCTGGTACCTTAAATACAAATTGAGCGATTCACCGAAATTTGATTTTGCACTGTAATGCATAATTCGTAGACTGAAGGTACTTGAATTCTCGCCAATTGTTATGCTTTGTAATACTAGGTAAAAAGTGAAATAATCGACGGAACGACCACGCCCTTTCTGGAACCTATGGTTTAAATTGTCTTATTTAACTCATATATACCTCGATGAAATTGGGTGTATACTCGTATATAAGTCAGTCATTTGGCTGCAATTTCCACCCTTGTTTTTAGCAGCATTTAATATAATGCTTGGTGCAAAAAAATCGGCCAGATAAGTCCGTCGTTTCTGCCACTTCACAAATAAACATCCTCCTGGATTCAAATCTGCGACCGACCATGGCGCGATGTAGTACACGCTGGTATCGTTCGCATGATCACAGGTTCAACCTCGCCTACCTATCATTATTTAAGCGACGGTCATCTCTTTGTGTGTGACGAACATTTCGAGTAGTCGAGTAATCGATAAGCCTTGTAAATAATTCTCAAACTGCAATGTTCGGAATCATCGTTAAAACATTGGTCCCATTGAGTGAGTCTTAAAATAGAATGCATGTAAGCTCACTAAATATGAAAGGGCTCTCCCATGTCTCATTCATGAGATGCAAGGGAATTTGCTTTGCTTTTTTTTGTTTTCATATACTTCTCTCAATTGTACTAATGCTGTATTTTGCAATAATTTACAGCATTTGTTGATAAAAGCCTAACGATTTGCCACGCCCATTCTTGTAGCCTTTGCTTTTTGTACCGGTTTTTTTTACAAGTTTATTTCCATTTTTACTTTTAATCCGATATTAAGGCTATTATGATTCAAATCCTCCAGTTTTACAGCAGTTAAGTACAAATCAAATCAAATCCCGAAAGGATTAGTCAAACTACCAGAGATTAGAAGTAGGTCCCTTGGAAAAACTTCCTCAGGGCCCGCTCCCTCTCTTGGCCAAAATACCGTTGTACTCACTTTGTATGAAGTGAGCTGCCTCCAGGTTAGGAGTTGAGGTAATCTAGGAAGATCTCGGATAGACATGAACAGTGCTTTCCAAGCTTCTGCCTTCCTTCAGCAACGCAACCTGATGTAACACAAAAGTACTGAAAACGCTTGTTCGGGCAACCACAGCCAGCAGGATGCTCCCACAAGGAGTTCAACACCATTGACCAGAAAGGAACAATGTTCCTTGGGCCCCTGGTCACCCGTGCTACCAGAAGAGAAGAACCCTCTGGTCTGGGTTTCGCAGACAAGCTTCTCCAGTTTGCTTTATCATACCTCGTATAGAACTGATAATTCATTATCTACGGCACAGATTTTCAATGTCCGAGGAGAGAATATCAACACAGCAAAGCATGCCATGCTCCAATCATAGGGCGCCTGGCACAAGGCTACACTACTTTGTTTTTGTACGCAAGCATCATCCTTTGCCTGCTTAATTACAGGATCGGGTAGAGAGGCTTGCGTTTTAGGGGTAGGCGGTACAAAGCATCCTAGGAAACACCCACCCACCCACAGCAGTTAAGTACAACATATTATACGAGTACATATAGCTTTTTCAGTGTAGAAGTTCAAGTAATTATATTAAAAACATTTTTGAGTAATTTTGATATGAAGTCTATCGCACCGTGTTTTATTGTATATATTTATAAATAAGGATTTATTTTAAATGTTCAGAACAATATTTTTTGGCCGTTTTGTTAAAACAACGGTCATACAACAACAAAAAGTACTCCCTCCTGAACAAAATTAGTCCTGCTTTTAAAATGAGATAAATTTCGTTTTATCTAACTGGGCTATTCCATTCTCCGGAATTGAATATTACAAAATAATACCCCAATCACCATAAATAAGATTGCTGTGCCGGAAAATACTACCCAGATTGGAATATTACCTTTCTGTATATTGTTACGGTTCATAATTGGAGAGGGGAAGGTATATTTCTAAACGTGCTGGAGATTAACCAGCAAGTATTTACTGAAAACATTGTGAACAATGACACTGATATCTCCGAATTGTGTATGCGAAAGTATTTGAAGTCGTTGCGGTGTCTTTTAGGATACAGCAGCATCGAGGAAAGATGTAACGGAAAGGAAAAGAACCCCCGTTGTTTTGTTATTACTGCCTGTTTATTATTTCTCTGAATTATCACGACAGAATTTAAGGCAAAAAATAAATGAAAGTGTTATTAATGCTTTAAAACAGTAGGAGATATGCGAGGGTACTGCCAAAAATTTGTTTAGTTTACGTCAAGTTACAAGTTTCAGATAAATCAAAGAATTTTCTTAGTCATACGTTAATCCATTTCAGGAATTTTCAGAAAACTGTTGAAATAGTATCAGTAATGATTTCAGTGTCAAGACAGCAAGCGTTTGAAAATATTCCGTAAATATTGAACGACGTATAGAATATAGGCATCATCTTGGCTACAGTGGTTTTTGAGAAACTAGACTAATCTTATATGACGAATAACGAATGATTTGAAAGTATCCCAAACATTAAGAAAATATTGAACACACGAACAAATAATCGTGATAGGCTCCTCCAAATTAATCATTATTTTCTTAATAAATTAAAAACCGGAAGATCAAGTATCGCAAGGTACTGTAAAACGTGAAGAAGTAATTTTGCATGTACTCACTGAGACTAAACAATAATCCATAGTTGGCCACTGTTGCCAAGTTATGCAGGGGTTCAAAACATGTCAGGTTCTCAAAATATACTATACAGATCAAAACTGTAAAATTTCAGGTAGCAAATTTAAATAATTTTTATTTATGAACTAGGAGTTACCGTTAAAGAGGGATGAAAACATCTTTTACAACAATACAATTCACAACTCCCTGGTCAAAATAGAATTTGGATTGATTTGCAATAAGACGACTACTTAGATTTATTAAAATTTTATGAACTTCATTGCAAAATGTCATCGCACAACCGACTTTTCGGAAGGCTTATTTCTTCTATGCCATTAGCAAACGTTACAAATCCTATATAATTTATGAAATATAGTCGCCATAACCTAATATAGCGAATGAAAATTTCGTGGTCGATTTGGCAGCTATGCTGAATTTCAAAATATGTCATACGTAAAAACTCCAGTAATCATACTTATAATAATAGTTCATTAGATTTTTCAATTTAAGTCGTTAGGCTGCGAAGGGTAGGCTAATCTTAAACTAACATAGTTAGCAATATTTTGGAGATTGATATGTAGCTACACGCTGCTTACTTTATATAACCATTTTAACGAATTACTGAAAAGGGCAAGTTTTGACGTCACATATTTACATAATACTCTCTGGTATGTTCAAAAATAAAGATGAATTTTCATTTTTCTCAAAAAATATTTATTTACTCATCAATTTCTATTTTATCTCCTTCAAAGTGGTTCCCCTCAGATATAGTACACTTCTGCCAGCGTTTTTTCCAATCCTCGAAGCAGTTCTGATATGCACTTTTTGGTATGTCCTTGAGCTTTCTCAGCGATTCGGTTTTTATGCCCTCAATCGTCGTAAAACGCCGTCCTTTCGTGGGTCTCTTCAATCCTGGGAACAGGAAAAAGTTGCATGAAGCCAAATCTGGTGAATACAGTGGCTGAGACATGATAACGGTATTATTTTTGGCCAAATAATCTCTCACAAGCAAAGATGAGTGTGCAGGTGCATTTTAATGCTGCAAACGCCATTAATATGTTTTCCACAACTCTGGGCGTTTCTTTTCATATTGCTTCACGCAAACGGCGCACAATTTCAAGGTAATACTCTTTATTTACCGTACGACCTTGTGGTAAGAACTCCTGATGCACCACGCTATAGCAATCGAAGAAAACAATGAGCAAAACCTTGATATATGATAGAACTTGGCGTGTTTTTTTTTTGTTGGTCTTAGCTCTCCTGGACCCTTCCATTGGGACCCACGATTCATCACCAGTTATGACCCTTTTAAGCAAATCTGGATCATCGTTGATGTCATTCAACAATTTCTGAGCGATGCTCATGCGACGTTGTTTTTGGTCAAAATTCAATAATTTTAGAACGAACTTCGCTGCACACGCTTCATGCCCAAAGTTTCCGAAAAGATTGCATGCCATGAGCCAACCGAAATGCCGACATCCTCAGCAACTGCCATATTTGTATGTTCGTATCTTTCATTCAATTACACTAAATTCAGTATAATTTAGCAGGCATTAATCATTTATATTTCGAATGAAAATGAAGGCCGCTTAGGGCACCAGACGTACGAATTGACATATTTCGCAAAAATCAATGGTGCTTCCATAATTCTTAACTGAGCGGAGGACTCCCAGAAAGCCATGACTATGCCCCGTTTATTGTGCTTTAATTCAAAGAATATTTTGATGAAAGTCTAGCAATTTATTCTCTCACCACTCACATTCATGCACTTTTGGAGGACTTCTTCCATTCTTGATTTTTGTGCCATCCATTACATTTTTATTGTTTGCACTACCAAACACGTCTCTTTCCTCACTTACACTTTTTCCCAACTTCGCTTTACTTACTGAATTTGTTATAATCTTCTGTCTACCGCTTGGAAGATGCGGAAGGATGTTAAAAGTTTGATGGTTAATAAATAATACTGAATTTAGCGCGCATTAAATGAAAGATGGCAAAATGTGTGGGAGGTACGAGAAGAGGCGTGGTTGTTTAGCCGAAAAAAAGTTGAATTGTGAGAAGCACCGGAAGGGGCTTGGAAGTACAGTCCTTTTACATTCCTAGGAATTATTTTAGCAATAGCCTATGGTGAGACATTTTTGACTGAATTTGGTGCAACTGGATAAAAAGTTTAGAATAAATGGGATGAATTGATCCTTTATATGGGAGGTGCCAGTCCATTTTTATTTTAGGAACTAGATTTGTGTAGCGTTTGGGGTGTGAAAAATTTTACAAAATTTTGAGCAACTGGTTCAAGAGATTCAAATTAAGAATACTTAACCCATACTTGTATCAATTCTATGTGAGGTAATAGTAGGACAGTAATTACTTGGTAGGTTTCTCTCTCGGATTTTATCGGGTATTATAAATGGGTGCCTTCGACAATCTATGTTACTGCAGCCTACTAATTCGAAATTACAGAGGAAAAGTTGAAATTTGCAAAGCCGAGCAATTTGTAGATGAATTAAAGAAGAGCCTTGACAACGTGCCCCTTTTTTCCTTACCAGGACATACTTTCGCAAAGGCAAACAAATTTATGAATACATGGATTAAATCACTTGTGTATATGTACATATATGGGCATGGTTAATCGGTCGATTGTTTCGATCGTCGCTAAGTATTAGAAAGTAAGACAAGGGACGAATATCTAGTCTAGCCGCATTTGCCGAATTAGGAGTTACGTGGAATTAGGAGTTATATAGTATTAAGCTATACTGAGTTTGAAGAAGTTCCATAGAGATTTTTTCTAGGCGCTACTTTTCTGTCTTATCAATTTGTAAGTCCATTCCTTTGGCTCAAGGGAAAAAATACATGCCAAAACAAATTATTTATGATGTCATGAAAAACTCTACATGGAAAATCTACCTCGGAGAACAAATTGTATAGGCTTGCCAACATTTCAGAGAAAACATTATGAAGTGTCATTAAGATTATTAGTAGGGACTTTATATCTCAAGAAACAACCTGTTTCTTTATTTAGAATTTCCCATATATATCATTGTAAACGCAGGTAGTTTAAGGGTTCATACAAGCCAACTACGTGGTTTTTACCGTTAATTTATCATCGTCATCGTTTCCGTTTTGCTTTTATACAAATTATTTATGGAAAGCTGTAATGCGCTTTTCTCCTATTCAAAATTATATTTGATCATATACACAAACCTAGGACAATGCCATGCAATTATATTGACATTCTACTATGCCTATGAACTGAAATGTATGGCAATATTTTACGTCCTTAGTTCAATAGTGCCTTCACAACCAATTGAATAAATATACCACCTACCACTGATGTATTTCTCATGAAAATTTACAATTATTGGTCGCCCAACAGCAGTTATTTACTGTTTCATTGTATGGATGGGAATATTAATAAACATACGTGCGGATTACGATTTATATTTCAGAGGAGTTTGTTTGCATCTGAACCACTGTCAGATGTGGCATGGTATTGTGCTTTTGTCACTCAATTTCAAATAAAATTATTTTTAAACGGAATTATTTCATGATGCAATTGGAAATGTTAACACAACTACTAATTATAATTAATCCTGTAAATACTGAGCCATTTTATACAATTTTTCTTTTAACTATATATGAGATAATAGCACGTTCTTATTAGTACTTATGAATTGATTGGTAATTAAATTTTTTCGATGTCTATCATGCCTAGTAGAGCTTATGTACGTAGGGAATGCAATTTTTCGGGATATCGTTTCTCTTTCAAATAATGTGAAATTAAAAGTTTCACCGAAAAAGGTATGAGTGTTAATGTGATCAAATCTAAAGATATGCTGCGTTTCTATGCTCCACAAAAGAAGAAGGAATGATTTAAGTTTCTCTGTTGGGCATAATCTCTTTGTTAACTACCGGCATTTCTTAAAACGAAAATCATTTGCAAAAAATATTTTCGTATTAGCCCCAAAAATCAAATTCTGTTTCACTAATTATAAGCGACTACCAATATTGTTTAAAATAGGATTCTTTTATGTCTATATATGTATGTCACATTCATCATCTTGTTTTAAAACTAAACAATGTTTGATAAAAGATTTTTCTTGTATAAAAAATTTATAACTTCAATTCGAAATCTGTGGAAATATGATGAACTTAGAATCGGCATTAGAATTGAGCAAATTTTGCTGCTAATAAAGGGAGGGTCAACGCCAAAAAAGAAGGAAAAAAAGAATGGAAGCACGTCATTAACAAATTGACCCTGTATAGCTTGTAGTAAATTATATTTATGTACGTTTTTGTGTTTTATTTTTACTGATTATTTTTATTTTTTATATTTTATTTCCGAAATATCCTAAATATAGCTGAAGCTATATATAAATATAGCTTTCATGCCATAATTTCAAATTTATTTTTTTACATTCAAATACAAAATATCTATGAAACATAGTACGATAATATTCAAAACAAGTGGAATTTAGGCCCAACGTTCGTACTACAATGAATAGTGGTTCATTGCGCTATCCACTATGTGCCGGTTCATCGTAAAATAAAGCGAACATCCCACAAACGGACTCTTCCCAAATATAATAACCAACTAATTTCAGTTTTCCTGCGGAAGGTCTATCTTTCATCATTATTTCCCAACCACGCCCACGGTTAAGACGGTCTCTTACATATTTTTACTTATATGGGTTATGCATTTATTAATTACAAAACTGCCGGTATGGCAAGGCTGTCAGCTGTTAAATATCTGTCATCTGAAGTGTTAAGTGTTACGAAGAACACGTAAAAATAGCTAAAACTTACTACAAAAGTGGTGATTCAAAGGTGGGCTTTCAGTCAAACAAAATTTTCTTGAGCAACGAAGTTCATTTATTACCCGATGATTACGTCAACAAGCAAAATTGCCACATATGGGTCTCGGAGAACTCAGAAGTGATTGCGGAAAAACCATAGCATGCGGCAAAAGTGGCTATTTGGTCCGCATTATGGTCTGGAGGTGTAACTGGCCAGTATTTTTCCGATAACTAATTCAAAAGAATCCAATTCAGGGGCTCTCATTTAAATAACATTGTATTTCGTACATAACGGCAATGTTCAAGCTTTATAATGGAATAAAAGTTTCATCGAAATCTTAGCTTTATGTGAGTTTTATTTAACTATACTTTTAAAACTTTACTTTTGAAAAAAATGGATAATTCTGTACTCGTATGTATTAAAATCTCATATCCGACAATTCTGATTGTTGGCGTAACCATCGAATGAGGAATGAGCTTCATCGCTGAAAAAAAATTTTGTCCGATTGAAAGCCATCGTTTGAATCACCTTTTTTGGGGTAAGTTTTAACTATTTTTACGTATCCTTCGGTTGTTAAATGTTTCATATTCATAAATACAAACATTTCGCCAAATAAATAACACTTCGGATGACAGGTAATTAACAGCTGACAGTCTTGCCAGACCTGTTTTGAAACCACTAGATGGATAACCCTATAACATATTGGTTATGCTCTATTTTCCAATGTAAAATCGTATCATATTCTATGTTTTCCCAGTAACCACGTTCACATTTATTGCAGTCTAGTAAAAGTTGTATGGGCTGCGATCGTCTTTTCTAGTATCTATTAAATAATGAAAATATAATAAATATGCTTAAACGAATGCTGAAAATGTCCAAACTGCAAAACTGGAAACAGACTATTCACGTGTTCCTATTGGACCCATTACGCGAACTTGCTCCAACTGCGTCTAGACGATATCACACAAGGGACACATCTGCAGATAAGCGAGCTTGTCAGAAACTCCCTTTAATGAAATCAGTCGGTTTTTTTTACAAAAATGGGTAATTTTCCAAAAACCAAAATGACTAAAATATAAGAAAGTCCGTATGTACATAAGTATTACAATATCACACTAATTCGCAAATAAATGAAAAAATCTTTGCAAAAGTACTGAAAAATGTAATTTTTTCTACAGGTAGGTTTATACTTCGTGGAATATCAGATAACCATTTCCGGTTGTTACAAATATAATGGCAAAATATAAATATGATAATGGATACACAAATTTGGTATAACATGACTCTATCTAGAGCACCACAAAATTCCTTACAGATATTTCAAAAATATTAGTTTAAGCAGAACCTCTATTGTGGCATTAGAAGTTGTACAGGATGCTGAGTTCCAGGTATACCGCCTTTATGATGTAAGTCTTCACAAAAATGTAAAAAAAAAGTGCAACACAACCTGTATACATTTGATTTTTCAACATAGTTAGGAGGATGCCAATCCTCCTTCGTTTTAAAATAACACACATAGATCGTACTAACCAAATTCAAATTTTGACACTGCTTAATTCCATAACTAGGAATAATAGTTTGAGTCAATGAGAATGATAGAATATAAATATCTTTCTTGCTTAGAAAATGTCATTCCGTCTACTAATGCTTCAGAAAGTATGAAATACAAGTGAAAAGGGTTCGATTAACGAAGGATTCATGAAATCGAGTGAAGCGAATCGCTGAACAAAAAACTGTGGAAGGATATTCTTGGCATGCAGCACTTCATTTATCTTTACTTCAACAAAGACATGATGAGGGATAAGTTACAACTACGGATTGTATAAATAAAATACTAAATTATGCACTCGAAGTAAATATTACATTTTAAGATTTTTGTTAGTTCAAAAGTGAATGTTGTTAATGTGAAAGGTCCGATTTCGTACACTTCCACCCGAAGCAGTAATCATTTACATTATTTGATATGGAAAAAATATAAGACAAAAACAAAAGATATATCAGGGCGAGATGTTTTTAATGACATTTGAAAAATGTTTATCCGCCAATAGGGCTACATCATTCACAAATCTAGCAAGCATGCTTCTTTCATTGTGCTTTAATTTGGAGCAATATTTTATAAAAGTCGGTTCTGGCATCCCACCACAATTTTCCATCGACTTAAATATACATGGCTGTGCCGATTTCTATGTCATTTATATTCTTCTTTTAAAAGTATAAGTGAGGTCCCAAAACTAGCCGGCCTAACAAAGAAGACACAGAAAAGTTGGCAAAAAAGTTCGTTATTTTTCAACATAAGCTTTTTTTTAGATTGATACACCTTTTCCAGCGATATTCAGTAGTTTATAAGCCCTGCTTAGAGTAAAAATTGTGAAACTTTTTAAAATATCCATCAACAGCAAACCCCACCTCTTCATTGTTGGCAAATCTTTCACCTCCGAGCCATTTCTTGAACTTTTGAAATAGAAACTAGTCCGAGGGAGATAAATCTGGCGAATAAGGTGCTTGATGAAGCAATTGGAACTTTAATTCATTAATTTTGGCCATCGTGGATGGGGCATTGCCTTGATAAAACAGCCTTTCTTTTTTTCCTAATGCGGCCTTTTTTCCATAATTTTATAACCTAAACGTTGAAATAAATTACTAAACTATTCGCCGTTTATGATTCTTCTTTTCTGAAAATAATCAATAAAAATAATCCCTGCAGATGGAACTGTCTTCACCTTCTTTGGACACGATTATCCCATGGGGAAACAGTGCCAAACACTCTGCTGAAACACGTTCACGACGGTGTTTTTGCTCTTTTGAAAGCAAGCTCGGCATCCATCTTGCAAGAGCTTTTTCATTTTCAAATATTCGGTCAATATACGACGTATAGTACTTTTTGAAATGCCTATCATTTCAGCTAGCTCACGCAACTTTAGACGACGATCATCCAATACCATTTTGGGGATTTTCTTAACCGTGTCTGGAGTGTACACCTCAATTGTTCAACCACTACGGAGTTCGTCTTGGCAGTTTATACGGCCTAGTTTAAACTCTGTTATTCAATATTTAAGAGTCGTAAACGAATGAGCAGAGTCCCAGAGTAAAATCTAGCTCGTATTTAATATTTGTTAGACTGAGACTTTTCAAATGAAAATATTGAATTACGTAAAAGTGACCACTTTTTTCCTAGTTTACAAATTCACTGAGATCGCTTACTTTTGATGGCTCCAATAAAAATGTTAAAAAACGTGGCGGCTTTAAACTTAAAACATACGTTTTATAAGTTTGCCATTTTTCACCAGTATAATAGTTCGGCTAGTTTTGGGTCTTGAGAAACTGGAGTAACGCGTATTCAATGAAAGCTGTTTATTTAGTTGACAGTTTGTAATAAATATTATATTAATATCAAAAATGTATTTCAATCACAAACTGTATAAAACACAAAATACTATCTGAAGTTAAAAAAAAAAAAAGAAATGGAAATAGAAAATCATGTTCATGTAAATACTTAATATATCGTCACTTTCGATGAAAATATACCGTTGCCGAGATCCTACTGTAATTCGAAAATCAAGTTGCTCTGTTCAAATTAAATTTTTTTTAATCAACAATTTTTACAATAGAATTTTACTACAAAATATTGGATGAAGTAACATTTGACGAAGTATGGTTGAATTGACGAAGTATGTTGCAATTTCCCTGAAATTTCCAGATAGGACAACTATGGAATGCGCAACCTATTTGTATGCTTTTGTAAATAACCTACACATTTATCAAACATGAGCATGACCATCGATTACCATTAACTTTTATTTGGTTTTTGTACCATTTGCATTCTCGGTATCACCCAGTAAAAACGTTGTATACCAAACATCACAGTGCTTATTCACCCCAACCACTCAATTATTTGTTGTTCATATTTCAATGGAAAATCAATTATTTTAACATTGAGTTGTCAGAGGAGGTAAGTGCGCTTAAGTGTGCAACTCTTCAGTGCTAATTATGTAGTGAAAATGGAGATATAACTAGTGCAGAAATTTCATTGATGTGAACTGATCTATACATAACTTCACACAACGTCCTTCCTAATTGGTGTAAAACTATGTATAGTGTGTGAAAATATTCTGAATTAACACATAATAAAGTTTTATAAATTAAAACTTTCTGAAATTATTTATGATAATCTACTGTCTAGCGTTCAGATATTACAAAGAAACCATTATCTGAAGAAGCGTGACAATTCGGGCCATTTTCATTTGCAAACTAAATTTGCTAATAGGCTTATGCTGTATTTAGTACAATTGAATGAAACTAATAAATCTAGAATTTTATGAATTGAAAAGGCTAATCTTTGAGGTAGGTAACAGAAGAGTTAAAGGGCACTACAGAGGGAAAACTAAATTTCGATAAACCGGTTAACTTTTTAAAAGGTGCCAGAAATTATGTGAATAGATGTGAAGCTAAGAAAATATGGATTAAATTAGTGATTGATCTATTGTAAGGGTGGCACCAGAAATGGTGTGGCAATGCAACCTATTTTAATTTTTGGGAATTAATTCATTAATCACATAATGCGAACCAAATTTGACTGAATTCTCAATGCAACCGCCTGAAGGATATGAAACTTTGAAGTTGTGGATTATCAGTCACCAGCAGGAGAGGTACCAAAAGAGATGATTTTTTTCCTCAGTTTTTTTACCACCTATTATTACAATGAATAAATATCTAGATTACTGCAGCCTACCTACTAGCAATTACAAATGAAATATTTAGTTTTGCAGAAATGTCCGATGTGTACAGAACACTGCTTTAGCAATCCCATGCCGTAAATCAAATTTAGGGCTCTATGAACTTAAATAAATATAGGTTAAACCGGTCATTCGTATGAGAAGTACCAGAGAAGGCGTGGTTATTCGGTCGATTTTCTCAAACTCTGCTATAGGACGTACATACATACATTCGTATGTACGTACATTACAAAAGGTTAATCGTGTTTTGGTGTGCTCTTCGATTTTTTACTATTCGAAAAAATGATCGATCAAAAAACTGTATTAAGTTTTGTGTAAATAATGAAATTAAATGTGCAAGGACATTTGAGATGTTGGCTGTGGCGCTTGGCGATTCTTCTGTGAGCAAAACACAAGTTCAGTTGTAATATAATCGGTTTAAGGAAGGCCGAAAAGATGTCAATGACGATGTTCGACCTGGGCACGTCAAGTTCAGTCAAATGTGAAGGTTTTGCTCACTGTTTTCTTCGATTGCAATGGCGTGATGCATCATGAATTCTTGTCACAAGGTCGTACGGTCAATAAGGAATACTACCTTGAAGTTATGCCTCGTTTGCACGAAGCAGTTCGTTAGAAACGCACAGAATTGTGGCAAACCCAATCATGGATTTTGCACCATGATAATGCACCAGTCCACACATCGATGCTTGTGCGTGAGTTTTTGGCCAAAAACAAAACCGCAATCATGCCTCAACCCCCGTATTCACCGGACTTGGCCCCCGCTGACTTTTTCCTCTTCCAAAAACTGAAGACACCGATGAACGGAAAGCGTTTTGCTACGATTGAGGAGATAAAAGAAAAATCAAAACAGGAACTGTTGGCGATACCAAAAAGCGCGTTTTAGAAGTGTTGATGAATAAATAAATAAATTTAAAAAAAAATTTAAAATAACGGTTATTTTTTGATCACACCTCGTATATCCCATTTCCTTTACAAAAAAAGGTATAATGATGCTATGATTATAAAAAGACATTTTCTGAGACCTGCAAAAATATTTTAAAGTGTAAAAGCAACAAACACTAATCGGGACTTTCGGTGCCGTGGTTATGCACGATTATAAATTATTTTTGTCTTCGGGTCTAAATCTACTGCTATCCTTATCTTAACTAATTTTTTAAGTACATGTTAGATTCATATTGTAATTGCACAAAGTAAAAATTTGATACTTTTTAAAACTTTCCATGTTACGAAAACTTGCATTCTAGATGAAAATTACTTACCCCACACTAATAACTTACTCACTTTTGCGGTTATTCAGTCAATACAATTACTTTGAAGTTGTGGGTTTACAGTTTTGGAAGCGATTTGGAATCAGTTCTTTTCGTTGTTTTTTCTTTTCAACTACGTTATGTTATATGCTAGACAAGTACAAATATCATCTTCGATATAGGTATATGCCAACATTGCAATTTATAAGCGATACATACTACATGCTATTGACCATTTTTCCATTTCGTTGACTTTTTGGTTGAAGAAGCAACCTAATTAAAAAACACTAAATTGTAACCAATTAGTGTAATAATTAGGGAATATCGAATACTTCTTAAGGCGCATTTAAATGAAATTGCTAGTTTTTTTTTTTTTTTGCCATCCGTATTTTTGTGGAATTTCATTAAAGTTGGGAAATGTGTCTACCATCACAATACCATAAACAAATTCGCTTACACCTCATGAATGGAATAAGAATAAAATATTGTTCATGTCCTTTGCCCGAGACTGAAAATATTGTGAAAATGGACCCAAGAATCAGTTAGTTTAAGAACAATTGTTTTGGATTTAATGACGTTCATGTTTTTAATCATTGTAAGTGATTCAAAATCTAAAGGCTGGTCAAATTTTTGATGAGCGGGACACATTAATTTCAAATTACAGTAGGAAAAGTAAGTCTTGGCCATTTTGGAGTTTTTTCTTAAAGTGCATGAAAATGCAAAATACCTATTCCAAATAATTTAGCAATATTGGAATGAACATGAACATAATTTTCCCCACTTTCAATTCCAAACCAGGATTTGAGAAAATGTTACCACTGGCAAATTTTCCGTTGGGTCGATACAAACGGACTCGGGATATGGTGTTCGTTCAGCCTTCTGCCTGGCAGAAGAATGAGTGAATAAAAAGTCCTGGAATAAATATCGTCTGAAGACAACTAAGATCTAACTCGTCACCTTTAATATTTTACGTTATTGTTCAAAGCAGACATCTTCCGAAATAGCATATTTATATCTACGAAAAATCCAATCATCAGAACATTTCACAAACGCATTTTCAGTTCTAGCCCCAAATTTTCTTAATATCTTCTATCAACTGAAAACGGGGTCCTCAAGGTGATAATTTGAGTTTTGGAAGGAAAAAAATGTCATCTGGATCCATATTAGATGAATTCGGTGGTTGTCTGATGATATTTGTTGAGTTTTTGGCCAGAAATTCGCTCACATAGCGAATAGAATAGCGTCCATATAACACCCATCATTTACTGTCTGATCTTATGGTGGGAATGCCGATTGCATAACACCGCGGTAATTAAAGAAAA
This sequence comes from Philornis downsi, assembly GCA_019455685.1. Taxonomy (NCBI): domain Eukaryota; kingdom Metazoa; phylum Arthropoda; class Insecta; order Diptera; family Muscidae; genus Philornis; species Philornis downsi. Next base: position 2,657,264 of record JAHXMU010026709.1, read on the forward strand.
CAGTCGACTAGGAGTTTCAGTTTCAAAGCATTATTCTGAAGCTATGTGGGTATTTTCTATCATCAGTTTCTTCACCTTAGCGATATATACTTCAGTTAATGACGTAGATGACAAATGATGGAAAGGCGAATCTCCCATCAATTCTCGACTGCTTTTGGAGGCATATTACCCCTCATGCGCAAGTGTTTTTGATAAAGTCGATTTATCATAAATAAGCCTTCTTTAATATTTTAAAAGATTTAGCACATTTGCAATACAAAATTTGAGACAAATTTTTTGTTCGATATTATAGAAAATAGGCGCAAATCATACTTGAGATAAACTGACAATACCGTGCTCAGTAAACAAAATAAACGATAAATCGCTGTGAAACTTCGTTGTGCCAACTTGGCGATATAAAGTCTTTAAGCAATCCCTTCAAGTAATCTTGTGAAATAATCAATTCAATTTTAATTCTATGCATAGGACTTAATTCAGGGTTCCTCAGCCAACCAATTGTTATCAAATACTACCCAGTATCACTGCTATTTCCGTGAGAACGAAGTGTGGAGGAAATTATTCCATATAATGTTAGATGGCAAGAAAAAACACTGCAGAATTTCAGTTCAAAAAAAAAAAAAAAAAATGAATAATAATAATAATAATAATAATAATAATAATTCTTTCATTTAGATACATACAAAAACTTATTTTCTACCTTAGAGGGGGGAGTACTGTCGCCACTGAAGATAATGTTGACTGAACAGGTTAGAGAATAAATGCTGACTGACTATATAGTGGCAAAGAAAATGTTGAGAGCAATTATTCGAAGAACTTCGAATATTACTTCTGTCAAAAATTACGTTTTTCTCTTACGGTGACATACTAGTATACTAGTAATATTAATTCAAAATTCAACAATTCAAAAATGTTTACAATTCTTCAGGTAAACAACTGCTATGAAAATTTAAAATACTGATTCCTTTCATACATTATTTATAGAGGAAATACAATGATAATGTAGATACGGATTTCTAGTATCCACGGTCAATTTGAGTCGTAGGTACCATAGGTACACTTTTATTCCAAAAGTGGTTACAATACCAAATACCTTTTGATCAAATGTGTTTCATAAATTTTTAAGTTGGTTGAGCGATGTCTGCATGTCTCTTTACAATCAGAAATCCTTATGATATTTCCTAAAACCTGGCACAGCCAAATAATAATTTAGGATTTTAGTAGAAGATGGTAAGCATGTTATACGCTCCACTTTCCGGTACCTAACATAATACCTATATATATACAGAGTTTTCGAAAATTCAATTATATTTCCTGTGGATGCCAGTTCTTATACCGCTTCCACGTAAATTATGGTTCATTGCATTGGTTCGATCGAGTAACGATGCCCCTTCTGATGTCTCCTATATAAATGGTGGGTTTAACCAGTATATTTTTAGGTTTATGCCTTTAATCTATTTTGAGTACGTTTAGTCGAATGTAGTACCTGTTGAGCTTATATCAAAGCAAGAATACTGAAATTATTTTTCGAAATTTAATATTTCGTCTACAATCTTTGATTAACACGCTACCGTGCAATGGATTTTTGTTCTCTAAATTGATTTAGAAGTCCGATTCAAACTGATGAAAATAGACCAAGTAACCAAGTCCTTTAGAGTACCACACAAACAAACTATCCGACTGGACAAAAATCGGAGGAGCATTTTAATTAACAATATTTTTTAAAAAATATTAACGTCCTTTCTACCGCCTGTCACATTTAGTTATCAACGGAAAAGTATTTGGAGGTCGGTTCAACTGACTGGTATTTCTGTGCTGAATTTCAAACCAGTTCACCTGACCGTACTAGTTTCAAAGCCGTGCACCTTTATTCCAACGTCTTTTTGTGTTGTTGCAATAAATACTCTGAATAAAAGATAAAAAACGGAAAAAACATTGTAACTTTCCTAAGTTCTCCAGTTAGGAAATGTAGAAAGACCGCTTGTTTTTAAGCTCGTTAGCAATCAGGTAGTACAAATTTATTTTCATTCATTGTACCAAATGTCCGATCCGAGCTCAATTATACTAAATATAATACAACTGAATGAAAGATGCAAACGTAGGAATAAATATAGGAAGGTTAATTATGTAATTTGTACGGCAGATATCAAAGTGGGTGTGGTCATTCCGTTGATTTTTCTGCATTTTACCCAATATACCAACGCTTAAAATTAGGAATTACTGTGAAAAATTAAATTTCGATATATCGAAAATTTTTTATGGGAGGTAACAGAATGGGTATTACAATGCCGTCTATTATCGTTATCAGAGCCTTGACACCTATATTACATATGCAAAATTTTGATATATATGACATATGCCAATATGGAGTTAAGGATAATATGGGTTAAATCGGTTATTTGTACGGGAGGTACCAGAAGGTGAGTGGTTAATGAGTCACTTTTCCACCAATATTGTACACAATTTTTAAAACAATGAAATAGATAAAAATTTAAACTGCTACAGCTGACTAATTTGAAGTTATTGATTGATTGAATTTCGAGTATTTCGAGAAATCGATCAATTTATGTGAGACGTACGCACCATTATGGCTGCAGCAATGTATACCCTTTTTTGGCAAACGCTCAACGTGAGCCAAATTTGACTAAATTTAACACAACCGATTGGAAGATACGAAACCAAGAATATATGAGTAAAATCAGTCATTTGTCACTTCTGGTATCTCACAGCTTTTCCGAAATTCATTTTTTTCTTCGTAATTTATAAGCGGTAGGCTGCAATAAACTCGATTGTATCGCTTTCTAAATTGTTGGTATAGTTTATGTCATCACCCATACAAATGACTTGTTCAACCCATATATGCTTAGCTTCGTATCTTTTAATAATTTTTTCTGAATTGAGCCAATTTTTCAACACGTCATGCGTGCAATAGACCTAATTCTGAGAGAGAAATTGGGCTGCGCTTTTTGGTATATCCCATACAAATTACCTACTTTAACTCATGTATCTCTAAGTTCCTACCTTTCATTCAATTGCTGTACTTTCAATAAAATTTATCAAGCATCGTTCGTTCAGTAGACTTATTTCAACGAATAAAAATGGCTTGAATTGCCATGCGCCTTTAGATATGAGGTGATCTAAGCACATTATCGGTTTCAATTATTTTTACTAGACTTGCGGATTGCTTAAATACTCGAATGTTCGATGAATTCGTGACCAAGGCGACGGTTGTATGATTCTTCACGATTTCATGTCCTTGCCTTAATGTCTACAACTGACATATATAGGGCGATTTTCTAAGATTTGAGTTTTTCAGGTTGGCAGCACTGGTTGGTCGTCCAAACGTCATCTGTCAAAATGAAAAGTGTACAGTACGCTTTGCTATTTCATCATGGAAAGACTAACAAACGAGCAACGATTTCAAATCTTTGAAATTAATTATCAAATTTCGTGCTCTGTGACAAATGTGCATCGTTTGATACGACCATTTTATGGTCGTCATAATCGACCTGCTGAATCAACAATTCGTGCTGTTATCACCAAATTTCGCACTAAATTTACTTTGTTGGACATAAAACTATCGACTCGCATGCGTAGAGTGCGTACTGAAGAAAATATTGCAGCCGTAGCGACCAGTGTTAATAACGATCGTGAAATGTCAATTCGTGACCGTTATCAGCGATTGGGCATGTGTTACTCAACCATAACGAATTGTTTTGTTGTCCCAATTGGCTGAGTTGAACTTGCTTGACATGTGGTTTCATCAGAACGGTGCAACATGTCACACTGCTAGTGAAGCAATGAATATGTTGAGGGATGAATTTGGTGAGCAGCTTATCTCTCAATTTGGCCCCCAAGATCTTGCGATTTAACGCCTCTTGATTATTTCTTATAGGGTTATATCAAGTCGTTAGTCTATGTAGACAAGCCGAACACTATTGAAGCATTGAATAATATATGTATAATACGCATTATTCGTAGAGTGTAGGCCGAAATGCTTCCAAATGGACATTTTGAGACGGAGCTGCGGGCAGCATTTACATGAAATCATCTTTAAAAATTAAATGGCAAAGGCCAATTTATCGATTCCAATAAAATATGTTAATATATGATACAAATTTGAGTATTTTATTCGATTTTTAAAACAACTAAGAGTAAAAAATCACCCTATATTACATATATGTATATACATACATATATATATATATATATATATATATATATATATATATATATATTTGTTTTTTTTTTTTTTTTTGTACAATCTTCACAAATCTTGTCGACATGGTCTGAACTTCTCACTAAATATGTGAAATTTTCCCCCATTTTCATAAGAAAGAATGCGAATTACATTTTATTCTTTATCATTGTTGATGGTCCACATTTGAGATATTAATGTTAAGCTATGAGGTGCAGCATTGCGTCACGGAATGCTTACCTTTGCCCTTTCAATTCGTTTTTATGTTTTATGCCAGCAATTATGTAAGTGTACAGTTGTCTTAGCAGCAGTGCTGAACGTCCACATTGTGTTATACTTAAAACCAGTTGCCCAATCACTTAGTAGATCTCACTTGTGGGACCCTTAATGAACATGTTTCAGTCCTTTTGTGTTTCCATTTTAATGCTTAAAACCAACATTTACTCGTTTTTCTCCATTTGAGACCACATCAATTGCACTTTTCGTATTTTCCTAACTATTCCCTTCGGCAAATAGAATGCTAGCAATCTTTGCACAAAAGCTCCAAAACACTGGTTACAGACAATCTGCATGAGTGGTTACTAATGTGCGTAGCCATATGTGCACGTATAAATGTTTGATGACATAAGTGGCTCTGTTTAAATATTTAGGTAACACATTTACAAACTCCGAAACGGTACAGATGTGTTTTTTTAATTAAAGGTACAATTATATCCTCATGACCTACAACAAGGTTTGAACAGATTTAAACAACGACACAAACAAATTTAATTGGTTATTTGAAGGACCAAACAACAAATGTAGGAGCTTATTGTGATTTCGTTAACAAAAGGTTTATTCATTTAATTTTATAATAAAATGATGAGAGATAACTTGGATTGTCGTTTTATTATGTGCTAATTTTAACCATTTCAAGTTCCAAAAACAATGTACCTCCCAAAACAAGATTCTGAAACAGTACGATGCTGTTCATAAGATAGGGCTAGTCCAAACATTTTCTACAAAGATAAAATAAGTCCTTTTTGAATTTAATGAAAATAGACACGCCTTGGTTTGCGAGACGCAGGGAATTGATCTGTCGAAGCAATTGGTAGTACTTGTAATGACATTTTCTGGAAAAGTTAAATTTTTCACAAAATTGGCATATTTCTGAGTTTACTCATTTTTCTTACCATTAAAGAACTTGTTCCTTTTTAATGTCTTCAAACCTATGGCGCAGTACTCTAAATTAAAAATGTTTTAAAATTTTTGTAGCCATGATACTTAAAAGAAATACTTTTTATCCTTAAACGTCTAGAAAAAATCTTTAACACATATTTAGTTTTACCCTTTGAAAAAATTGACCCAAGCCATTACGCAACAGGTGTCCGTCGGGAAGGTATACTACTTTGTTTTGCCGCCAGTTTGGTAAACATTAGTCTTGACAGTTAATATTTGGCAATCGTGAAGTAGAGACGTGACAATTTGTAATGGAAAAATATTAGATAAACCAACGTGTTTTATTCGTTAAAACATTTTATCAAAATTAATCATCGATTACTGTGACGATGAGAAAGTTACGAGAAATTTTTGGGAGAAACAACATGCCAACATGACGCAGTATTTATGTAGCTGTAGGGCCAAGCATGGACCACAACGTACTGCACGATCGGCTGAAAATATTACTGCTGCTCAACAAAGTGTTCAAAACAATCCATCAACCTCAATTCGACGCCGTGCTCAGCAGCTTGGTCTTTAAAGAACAACTTTGGCCACAATTTTTGCACAAGAATTTGCATATGTTTTCATTTAAGATTCAGTTGACACAAGAGCTTCTTCCACAAGACCATTTACGTCGCCGTACATATACCAATAGGATGTTACAGCTCGCCCGTTGTCATGGGGCCGATTTTCATGGAAAAAATCATAATTAGTGACAAGACACATTTTCATTTCAATTTATATGTGAATAGACAGAATAGTCGGTTCTGGGCAATGGAAAGCCCGCAAATTATTCATCAGTCACATTTGCACCCACTAAAAGTGACAGTCTGGTGTGTAATTTGGTCAGGAAGAATCATTGGACCTTACTTCTTTGAAACTGAAAACGGCGTATAGGTAACTGTCGTTGGGGAGCGCTATCGTGATATGATTGAAAACTTTTTAATGCCACAACTGCATGCTTTGGGCTTGATTAACATGTGGTATCAACAAGACGATGACGATATCCAGGATTACAATGGAATTACTGCGAGACTTCTTTCCACTACAAGTTATTTCTGACTATTTTCTATTTCCAAGCTGAAACAAATGGCTCGGTGGTAAAAGATTTGCCAACAATGGAGAAGTGGAGTGTACGATTGATGGCTATTTTAAGGAGTTTGATAGTTCTTGCTATAAACGAGGTATAGAGGCTATTGAACATCAGTGGAAATAGTGTATGGATTAAAAGGAGATTATGTTGAAAAATATAGAAAATATTTCCCAACTTTTTTGTGCCTTCTTTATTAGGTCGGCTAATTTTGGTCTATGGGTTAAATCAGTCATTCGAGTGGGATGTACTAGAAGCATTATAAAGCGGTACGATTGACAAAAAGTTAAGTTACTGATGTGTACAAGATCGGAAGAGAAGGAAAAATTAAATTTCTATGAATATGTCTATTTATGTGGGACGACACCTTTTTCCTCAGAACTTAGGTCACTAAAAGCATGATCTGTACCAAATTTCACTGAATTCAGTACAGTTGCTTTAAATATATAATGCCGTCAACTGACGGATGATTGGAGGGACGTGATTAACCGATAATTTTTTCTGAAATCTCTATACATATAAATGTTGCATTACTGAATGACAGACTGACTAAATAACTGCTCATGGCTCAGACCAAACAAATGAAGCTTGAATCTATTTAGTGTCGACATTCTCCTTCTATAGTACGCACTTGACAATAAGAGTTTTTTCAAAATTTTCGACTTTAGTTGTACTTATAGAAGCATATTAAAGAAGAACAAATCTGGTACCATTGCTCATTTAAAATGGCTGGTTCTAGAATCACAAAAATTAGTGTTCGCATTGTGCTTCTAGAGTAACAAATGCATTAAGAATGAATTTTTTGCACTTCGCGTCTTTAGAGGTAAAAACAAGTCTCGAGGCAGAACCATGAAAATTGGTGTGCGCATTTCCCTTTTCAGAGCAAATTTTGTGCTTTTAAGAGTAGAAACATGGTAAAAGCTCAAACGGCTGGAAATAAAAAAATTGGTGCCCATGTTTTACTTCCACCTTAGGCTTGCGAGAAGAGGGGGCTTTGGGAAATCCGTTCAATTAGGGTTAAAAACAATGTAAGTTAATTACAAAGCTGGTGTCATAGCCTCGTTCAAACGGCTAGAGCAAATTAGCATCAATATTGCCCTTCCAGAGTGGCAACTCTGTTACGATCGCCCAGCTTACACTGCTAGAAAAACAGCGGCTTAAATTACTGTTCATATTCTCCTTATAGACTAAACGCGCGGCAAGGAGGAAGTTTTTAAGGTAACATAAGAATTAAAATGGCACCACTGGCCAACTAAACGAAAAAACTTAAAATTATGAAAAAAGTGCACTCATCTTGCTTAAAGAATAGGCAAGAATGTAATTTTGCGACATTTCTACTTTCAGGATATAAAAAAGGGATTAGAGTGTGTGAAAATAATACAATTATCCAGACTTATATTAATATGATTGATTGATTTCTTCTTATAGAAGAAGAAGTTAACATTATGAAGTTGCGTTTGTTTACTATGGAATACTGTGTTTTTACAGCGTATTTTTTGGAACTAGTACTTTCAGGGGTTAAAATAAAAAAAAAGGCTAATTAGTACTACTGCCAATACCTAAAGCGTGAACTTGAACCCTGAAACAGCAAAATTCACCTATCGACGTAGGCAAGTAAGAAGGGATTTACACAAACAAAATCAAAGACATGAAATTGGGAGTGTATGAGATATGATATGAGTAGACATGAGTTTGATAAAGAGAAATTTTCGAAGAAATAGGGATAAAACGGAATATAAATAATATAAAATTAGATCCTATGGGTCGGTCCCATAGGCGGGCACTGTTGGGAAATCTTCTGAAAATTGGACGAAAATTGAATCAGAGTGTATCTGATAGCTGAAGTTGCAAATACTTAATTTAAACAGCAAAATTCCTCTTGCGATCTATGCACACTTTAATGAATTTTACGAAAATCGTATTTACAAAGAAAACCCATAGACGAGAAATTACAAAAACGATGCCGTAGTCTAGATTGAGGGCAGAGGTGATAATAATGTAAACTGTGTTGTCCGTAATTTAATATATCAGGAGCTCACCTCGATGCGGGATAAAAAAGTGGCACCTCCTGCAGTGCTAAACAAATTGCAGACGAATTCAATAAAAATTCGTGATCAATTTTTTAATGATAAATTTTTAAATGATAAAATTTTTCACAAAAATGTGGAATTATGCATACGAAATAGCTGGCGTTTGTCAGTTTTACACAAAATTAAAAACCAATAAAATTAGAAGAAATGTAGGATACTGCAGTCTGAAGTTACAGGAGGAAAAAATTAATTTCAGAAAATTAGCCATTTTGTATGGTAGTTACCGGAAGGGGTGTGGTAATGCTGTCTATTTTCATTCTCATATAAGAAGGTAAGAATATAAAGGACGAATTTAGAAGAATTTAATTTAGATTTCCTATTGAAGAAATTCCGTATAATATAGAAGTTGGTAATAAAAAGTAGAATTAGTACTTATTATTAAGTCTGTGGCAATATGGAAGAGTAGCTTAAGTCGACATAAGAGAGAATTGAGTTAAGGCGTGTTGCGCATTACAGAAGCAAAGGCCCTTAAATATGTTTAGTCCGTTTTGAAAAATTCTGTTTTTTATCAATGTTATGTACGTTTACTTCTTAGCTTAAGTTTTTTGAATCAATAATGCATTGATCAAAACAACTTATGTACATATAGTTTTGTTTATATATTCACATTTTCCATTTATCATATAACGATATCGCTTAACTTCACTTAAGCTGTATAAATGTTAACATTGAAAAAATAAAGTCATTATTTTCAAACAACTTATGTTTACATAAGTATTTTCAATGAAATGTGATTTTTGTATACAGTTATCTTAAGTGAATGTAAGTTCTTACGACAAAATATTTTTCAATGAATGAAAGAAAAAACAAATATTTCAGAACAGCTTATGCAGACACAAGCTGTTTTAATCACGCGGTATGTTTAGTTAAGTGTTTTTGTTCTGCAAAATATTGTGTCAGCTTTGACATAAGCGTCAGTTTTGAAATAATTTTAGTATTGGTTGAACCGTACGGAGATAAAAATGGACACAAAAATCGAATGTGAAGAAGAATCATTCGGGTTTGACAGCGATGATTCTGTTTTAGATCCAAGTGTTAATATTAATGAATTAAATACAAGCAATACAGATTCTGAAGATGAAATATGCGATGTAAGTAATAAGTTATGGAGGTCAAAAAGTAATAAAATAACAAAAAAAAATTCATAATGTAGCAAAGCCAGTTAGAAGTAGAAGCAAATACTGATCCGTCAACAAAATGTGAAGAAAGATCTGCGCAACAGAGGTAAATCTTATGTGTATTTCAAGCAGTGGCAAAATTGATTTTGCGAGTGCTGCTAAGGAAATGTTTTTGTGGAGAAAGGTGGATGACGATGGGCGGAAATACTAGTGGGCAGATATAAAATGGTTACGATTTACTAAAAATTTTGGATCCGTTTTATTTAAAAGTTCCTTAGATGAAAATGAGCCTTTTAGAAAAATGAATTTAAGGAAAAGAGGTGTAAGCTCTATTAAAAAAAAATAGTTTAAAACAATGCTATTTTTCACCACTTAAAATAAATCAAACGAAGAAACAAGATTTAATTGACATGTTGCCATTTATTGATGAAACTTATAAAGACTTTTATTTAAACTTACGTACTGCAGACATGTTAGATTTTCACCCGGACTTAACTGAAGCTGACGAAATTTTTGAACAAATAAAAAAATTTAATATTCAGCGATATTATATTATAATTAATTTTAGAATTTATTTTTATTTTTTCTTTAAAAACAAAAATATTGTCGTGTAAACAATAACCTTTTCTTATTTGATGCCATGTTATGAACTTGAATAAAACCACTTATGTTTACTTAAAACTACACAATACATAATTTTCATTTAAACAGAAGCGTTTAAGTTACTAAAGGTCCAGTTCAAGAAAACCTTCAGTTTGGAAAAAGCGCTTAAGTAGAAAAGGCGTAAAATCTTCTAAATTAAACCACATTTTTTTTAAATATCATCCTTCTTCTCTAAAGCTGTTACCAATATATTAATTCATAAATTATTCGCAAAAATCAAGAAGATACAAAATTACTCAAAATTGATGATATCTCAAAACTTTAATTTTCGAAATAAGCTACTCTTTCATATTGCCACAGATGTAAACGTTTTTGTACAAATTGCCAAATTTCATTCACACTGGGAAAAAGCAGTTGGTATACCGATTTTAAATAATATATTGTGAAATGATGGCGAAAAATTGCTAATCAAAAATACCAAGGCAAGTAATATTATATGTACAATTGTAACATTTTAAAAATTAAAAAATGTATTTTCAATTGCTACATACAATGTAAAATTAAGTTTTATAAAATTTAAAGGCAAGAAATAATTTTCTTTTTGAAAGCCAAATAGGTTTTAATTTCAACTAAAAAATGTGTGGTTATTTCATTCAAATGAATAAATACTCTGCATTTCGGACTAGATGAACGAGGAGTACCAAACCAGGTTATCACCATTTTTGGAAGTCGTGAGAGGAAGAGGCGACAGCACACACGAGCATTGGTGTGGATTATTTCAATGTGTTTGAATTGAACGGTTTGATCGGCGACGTATGGAAATAAAGTGGACAAGCATAGAAAAATAAAAGGAAATTAAAAGAAAATTAAAAAAGAGCAAAATCATTGCACTGAAAATTTAACGAATTTTATGGAATTGAAATGCATTTAACCAACCTGGACAAATTTATCATTTAATGTTCTAGAAAATTCTTTGTTTAAGGAGTGCAAATTGTGTTTCTTGAACAAAGGTTTCTTTACCAATTGTATGGAATGTTTGAATAATAAAATATGTAACGTATAAGGACATTTATATCTTTAAAGATATCATTCAGACTTCATAGCAAATACTTCTTCGCGGTTTTCCCGACATCGGCAATTAATAATCTTACTGAATTTGACAGAAACGCGGAAGAGATAGATGATGATGCACTTATATTCTTATGTTTTATTATATACTGCGTTTTGCCGGTCCCTACGATGCATAAAACTACGATTCAATTTGATCAATTCACTCTGACAAATTACAATAGAAAAGCATCGAACAATTCATAAGAAGTCACAACGCATTGATTATTTCAAACAACAACAAAACACTTAATAATATGAGGGCTAACCAATCTCTGTAAAAATTACTCATTTGCAGTATTTTCTCAATGTATTTACGATTTATTCGACATTTGAAAGTAACACACACATACACAATGGAATCAACAATCCTAATTCATTCACTTTCCAATGGGCGCAGGCGTAATTGTTTCAAAATATTAAAAAAAACTATTTTATTTTATGAAATCAACCTGAGATTTTTTTGTATTTTCAAACAAAATTATAGAAGACATAAAAAAGTTTCTACACATATGGCACCAATTTACCGGACCAACAAATAGTATCATCTACATATAATTGCGTGCGTTGAGTTACGGTTACGAGTTAAAATCTGGTTTGTTGTAAAAGATATTGTAATTTACTCGATTCTTCTTCAGCGGTCGCGTCGTATATTAAGCTGAACACGCAAGCACATATTTTGAATCAACCAATCCAAGTTGTGTACTACTTTAATATTCAGGCATTCAGTAATACGTTTTCTTTTCAAATCCGAATTAATTCGTTTAGAATAATAATTAAAAATGTGTGTTGACATTTTTTCATAGCTTACTATTGAAGAAATACTTTTGATTCCAAAATATAATGTTATCCATTTAGTGGGTTTAAAAACGAAGGTCTGGCTAGACTGTCACTTGTTAAATACCTGTCATCTGAAGTGTTATTTATTTAGTGAAACATTTGCCATTTACAAAAAAGGTGCGTTTAATAACCGAAGAGCGCCTGAAAATAGTTAAAACTTACTACAAAAGTGGTGATTCAAACGTGGGCTTTTAATCGAACAAGATTTTCTTCGGCGATGAAGCTCATTTCTCACTTGGGGATTAAGTTGGCAAGCAAAATTGTCGCCTATATCGCCTATTATTGAATCTGTCTTTTCGACATTCACAATAAGTATTTAAATCTTAAACCAAAGATATTAATGTTGGTACTGCCACTGCAATACTCAGCTTTTAGTTCGAAAAACAGTCATATACCCAAATCTAGAGTTTGCAATCTTTTGAGACGTTTATGACCCTCAAACAAAAGCAGGTCTCTCGCATATGAATTGGGATGATCAGTAAATTTATCAATGTAGTTTATGCATGATTTTCTTATCTCTTCTCGGATGGTGGGAATGTTGAGGTCTTTGTGGATGTTATTATTTTTTATATACCAAGGAGCGCACGTGATCATTCTTAAAACTTTTGACTGTCTTCTTTGACTCAGAAATGATTGTGAAAAAGAATTTGCATCCGGAAAAGTGAATGTTTTGTACGCATTACGGTCTGGGGATGTTATTGGGCCATATTTTTTCGAAAACTATCTGAAAAGAATCCACTTCTACAAAATGCCCACAGGCTATCACTTAAATGATATTGTATTTCATACATAATGGCAAGATCCAAGCGTTATATGAAATGAAAGTTTCATCGAAATCATAGCTTTATGTGTGTTTCAATTTTACTTGAAAACGAAAAATGGACTCCAGATATCGCAAACTTATCTTTAACAATTTCTGCAACATGAAGTTAGAACATCTCCTGGACAAATTTCAATATGGTTTCCGACCGAAAATAAAGTAATTTTAAATGTTCAATGAGTAGCAATAAAACTAATTTACAAAACTGGTATTAGTACATTTATTATATTCATCCAAAGGGACTAAAATACCGCAAGATGCCTTCACAACAACTATTACCAAACCGAGAAAAAAAGCTATGCTGGAAGTGCTCAACAATGCCAATGAAATGTTTAATACACATTTAAGTATATTACATATTTTTCTACCAGTTACCCAAATTAAGTGTTACTGAGTCGTAAAAACAGTCTACCATTTACAATGATTTAAAAAAATTTACCAACTCGAGGTTTCGCTTTATATGGCTAATTTAGAATTCCATTTTATAATATTAAGCCGCAGAGAAACCTGAAGTACAGACTTTAAATTGTTTAAAGGTAGTAGATGTGAAACGAAATATATAAAAACAATTATTTCAAATACCATAAGAACGTTCAAAATTCAGATGAAAAATTCAATATAATTGCAATTTCTATTTTTGGACTCGCTTACCGTCAAAGTTTGAGAAGAATTCGTTAGACACATTTTAGTTTTTAATTTAGAAGGAAGTTTTGAAAATACGATAATTTTAAATATCTACAGACTTTGCAAAATTATAGCTTGTGAAAGAACTTTTGGAAATGATAGAGCAGAAATGATAAATGTCAGATTAACAGATGTTTAACATACACGAAGTGAATACACAATAAGGAAAGTTGTTTTTCATTTTAAATACACTCAAGTTAATGTTGTTGCATCTTTTGCATGAGATCCTAAAACGTACAAGCGCAATTTGCCTAGCCAATAAGATAACAAGAAAACGCGGTTTAAAAAGGCAACTATTTCAGAATTAAGAAGCACATTTCCTTTTTGGAATAAAAACACATCCGAGATAAATACAAAAATTATTTGGAAAATAAAACTCAAAAACCACGGCACCCTGGATAATCATCATTGGAATTGAATTAATACTACACTCATATGCAAATGTTTGCTATAAATTCCCAAATATTGTTCATGATATCGACGTAACGTTTAAAAATTTCAATTTTAAAAATTTTTATTTTATAGTCATAAACAAAGGAATAGACTCCCCCAGAGTAGAACATAGCTCGGCTTTAATATTGGTTTGACTAAGTCTGAGATTTCTTAAATGGAAATATTGAATTACATAATGGTGACCAATTTTTTTCATATTTACAAATTCATTGAGATTGATTGCTTTTGATGTCTTAAATAAGAATACTAAACAACGTGGCGCCTTGAAACTTAAAACATATGTTTTATAAAGTGGACACTTTTAACTAAAGTAAAACACCATCTATATGTCATGTCGTCTAGTTTTGACACCGCCGCGTAGGTTTAATATACTCAGAATAAAGCAACAATATTCGGTTCTTAAAGCAAGTCCGTTTCTATGGCTTTGTACACTCGGGTAATGAATAGAATAATGTAATCGTATCAGTTTTAAATGACATAAATAACCAACAAGTACAGACTATTAAAGGTGAATTACAACCTAATATACTATAAAATGTAACTCAATTATATCAATTTATCAAATACAGTTTTATCCTTCCATTATTTCAACACTCACGAACTGTATGATTTATTTGAAGATATATTTTGCGTCTCCTTTTATCGACAACTACGTACATGTTGATCCAAAGCTCCCATAGTTCATAGTAATATAGCTCTTTAACATAACTTTGTTCTACCTGTACGTACTAAACCCGACTGTTGAATTTTTCACATGTTTTTCTTCCAATGCATGAAGATTCCTATGCAGAACAGGATAAACAAGTTCGTATATTTTTGGTAACAAAAACATCGATAGACACCGATACATGATGCACTATTAACAAATGAATTTCTTAAGAGAAAAATACCGCAGATTTAGCTCCTACAGATTATTTTTTATTTTCAAACTTGCAAAAATCTCTCGGTGGTAAAAGATTTGTCATTAATGAGGGGGTGGAGTCTGCGTTGCATGACTATTTTAAGGAGTTTGACAGTTCTTACTATAAACAGGGAAAAAGCTGAAAAAATTTATTGAGCAAAAAGCAGATTATGTTGAAAAATTTTCGCAACTGTTTTGCGTCTTCTTAATTATGTCGGTTAGTTTTGGGGCTGCTCTTGTGTATGATATTTATCTTTGATTAGATTTCCATTTCGTTTCTTTCTTAACCAATACTTTAGAGACATTGGCATATTCAACACCATCCCTGTACATTTCTATATCCTTATTATGTCGTATTTTTTCGTCGATTTCAGCTTAACGACTTTCGAAAACATTAAACTGCAGAAGGTAGTTCTTGCAGTGCACACTATACGTCCAGAACTAAATTCGCGTTATGGTCATCACAAGGGGATGTTTTTTATAAGGTTCTTCTTCTTTTGATCAGATATGTTGCATGATTCTTTAAGTCGGTTGAGCAATGTGCGTCTATCATTCTGGAAGGCTAGTTGACAGACACAATAGCGCCTTCCGAACTGATCGATTTTCCTCAATTCAATCGCGGCGTTTTTCTCGTCTATGAAGTTTCCCCAAAATTATGATTTTCGTAAAGTCTTTGTGGCCATTGTTGTGTTACCTCACTGCTCCCTATTCCATGATATAACTTGCAAATAACATAATTTCCGCAATTTTAAATAAACAAATGAAAGTAACAGTAGAAACTCATTTGAATTAAATGGTAAAGTTCACTTAAAGTTCAGTGTTCACAAAACAAAATTAAATGTTGTCCAAATTAAATTTTTTTCTCATTATACAATTGTCTATGCAATGAATATTTTTACTGCACTGAATCTGAGGTCAATTGGAGACATGTGTGGGACAAACATTGCTGAGACCACTAACCATCATTGTGTCAACAGCTAGCTTTTTTACAATATGGAGCAGTGAAATTATTATTTAAATGCCATACGAAGTGCAGGACACAATTACATATTATATTCAATATCGGATATTTTATTATTACACATTTGAATCCAAGTATAAGAAATATTAAAGGAATATAATAAATACCAATTTAATTTTACGCACCAGTGTGTTTTACACATGAGTGGTATGCCCTGTAATAATACTTGACAGGTAAGAAAAAAAAAAAACAGTACAGAAATTTCAGCCAGGTGAACTGACTTACATACATCTTTACCTCTTGTCCTTTTGAGCTGCAGAAGAATGTGAGGGTTGGCAGAAGGGACATGACAAGTTGCCTTGTCTAAAATTACTATGAATTGAAAAACATAAAAAAGACGCAAAATTATAAATTTATAAAGTGTTTTACCCAGAAATGGAAATATTGGTATTTGCCAAACCAATAATTTTGTGTAAGCGATGCACATCTATAATGTGTCATCTCTCTCTTCGTGATTTTTGTTAAAAAATTCAACAAATATCGCTCCATAACCAGGTTATACGATTGATTTAGTATAGTATGACTTCGGACTATTACCTACGCTTAAAAGACCGCTTGAGTTCACCGTTTGGATTGTACTGGCGAGGTTCAATATGAATTGGAGCTCGCTCTAAGGTTCATAATAACAGGTGGCTATGTGACATGCTTCGAGGAATGGAAAAAACATTGCCATTAGCATATTGTGTGTGTGGCAACATTGATATAAAATAGATTGAAATTAATAGTTAAACATTATATGAAAAAACAAAAACTAATCTTACTTTTTGGACTACCAAAAGATGAAGGTGTAAATTAATGTTTGGAGACATTTTCATATAATCCTTAAAAATTTATATACAGACTCAAATAACTTTTTTTATTTAATGTATTTCATTTATTTATTATTATTATTATTTTTTTTTTTATTATTGCATAGAGAATTCAATTTTATTTTATATATTATAACTAATTGGGACCGGAAAGTGGAGTTTCTGGATAATAATTTGTTTGGAAATTTTCGTTGCAGCTCCGCCACACCGGGTTTGGCTATATATGCAGTTGCTCCATCTCCATCTTACTGGAACCAAATGCTGTTGAAATGGATACGTCTTCGGAACTGTTCTGGGTAAAAAAAACTCATTCAACATCTTTAATTAACGATTGATAGACAGTTGACAGTAGCACGACTCGTTCGCAATATTAATATGGATTCATTAAAACTATGCATTTCCCAGAGTGAAAGAATACAATGAAATCCATTAAGAATTTCTTTTCCGTGAAGCGCGCTTGGTAGATTTAGCCCCTTTGACAATTTCTACTATCCAAATTTGGACAACTTTTTACGAGGACTGATTTAAAATAATTGGATAAATCAAATCATTTGGGCGACATAAAAAAAGACTGAAAAAGAGTTTTCCGATAGAGACGCTTAGATTTTGGCAGCCCATGATGGTTGTGTCATGCTTTGTTAATATTCTACATTTTCATTTCTTGACAAATGTAATAAAGTAAGCCAGTAGGCTAAGTATGAGGACGCCATAAAAGATGGGGTTAATCGCCAGCTTCTTACCAAAATATTATTTGATTGAAAGCACAAATAAAGAAATCTTGTTCATAGGAATTATAGATGGACAACTAATTTTTATTAAATCGGTCGATTTGTATGTGTGGTACTATAAAGAACATGAAAATGCGGCGCATTTTCATTCGCGAATCCAATGCTTGCTAAATTAAACTAAGTTAAGTGCAATTGAATGAAAGATGTGAAACCAGGAATAATTGGGCTAAAGTAGGAAATTTGTATGGGAGTTACTAGATGAGACGTATTTTACATTTTATAATTTTCAAACATGTAAATGTCAAATATGTTCCTTGTGCGGAGGTTGCAGAAGGGTCAAAGTTAATCGACTGACTTTTTAAAATTTGATCAAGCGCTTCAGTGTACGAGTTAGAAGTCAAAGAGATAAAATTTCATTCTGAAAAATCTATTACTTTGAATGTGAGATACCAGCCTCCAACCCCTTGGTCAACATAGTCATTTAACCATCTGGCAAAATATTGGGTTGTGCCAAACTTTAAGAAGTTTCATAAAGATTTACGACAGTTATCGTGTATACCAACCAGCCAGACAGAAGGATATCGCTCAAGCGACTTAGAAATTCCTGAAACACAATATAAAAGCGTTCATTCCTTCGGCTGATATAGTTATTTTCTACCGACAAAGAGCGCGCATGTTAACTACGTTGCCAATCCATACAAGGTCCTCTCAGCGGCAATACGTCATCAATCCGTACTTCCCCGTAGACGACGATGTACGAGTACATGCAAGTTATGTGGTTGCAACAGGACGTCGCTATTTGCCAGACAGCTGACATATTGCATGAACGATTTAAGGGTACGGTAGTCTCATGCACAGGTGATGTGAACCGACCGCCGGCATCGTACGATTTGACCCCGGTAAACTTTTTCTTGTCACAGTCACAGATCTATGCGAATAAATCACAAACAACTGGTGTCCGCAAAATCACCACAATGTGTGTCGCAACTCATATTCGGCCTTATTTATGTCACAGAGTCACCGCAAACAAACGAAAAACACCAAAATGTTTGTCGTTATCTTGAACGTAACTTATTTTACTTAACTTGATGACCTAATTCTCCATATTGCAAACCCATTCGTATGAATAGCTATTCTCTTTATTGATTGAAAACTTGTACGTACTAATTTATCCAACCGTACTAACAATCTTTTCCGGTTGAAAAATAGAGACTGCTGCAAAGCTGCCAAAACTGGAAAAAAGTGGGAAGGATATATCAATTCACAGGGAAATTTAGCTATAGAGTGTACCTATACAAGGTGTGTTCAAAAAAAATATGGTGAATTTTTCTCAAAAAATATTTATTTAAGTTCTATTTTATCTCATTCAAAGTAGTCCCCCTCAGATACGACTATAGTACACTTGTGTCAGCGTTTTTTCCAAGCCTCGAAGCAGTTCTGATATTCACTTTTTGGCATGTCCTTGAGCTCTCTCGGCGATTTGAATACGGTGGCTGAGGCATGATAACAGTGTTGTTTTTGGCCAAATAATCTCTTACAAGCATTATCATGATGCAAAAGCCATGCATTTTTGTTCCAAAATGTCGGCCGTGTTTTTCGTTTTGTTTCGCGCAAACAGCGCATAACTTCAAGGTAATACTTCTTATTTACCGTACGACCTTGTGATAAGAACTCCTGATGCACTACGCCAGGGTAATCGAAGAAAAGAGTGAGCAAGTCGTTGCCATTTGATCGAACTTGGTGTGCTTTTCTTGGTTTTGGCTCACCTGGACTCTTCCATTGGGACGATTGTCATATACTCATGATTCGTCACCAGTTATGACCCTTTTAAGCAAATCTAGATCATCGTTGACATCATTCAACAATTCCTATGCCCAAAATTTCCGAAAAAATTGCATGGAATGTAGCTTCTCTAATTGTGATTCGACGATTCTCCATAACAATTTTCTTCACTTTCTCAACATTTTCATCGGTTGTTGTTTTCACCGTATGCCACTGTTTTTGAGCACAATATTTCAAGTGTTTTTGAGCACTTAATTCCATTTTTTACACAACATTTGGTGCAACTTCTTTGATCCATTTTTCTCGATAGCAGGAAATCGCCGAACACGCTAAACACTTGTCTTATTTATGCCTCTCACAAACAAACTAAACATGTCATATGGATAAAACCGTCAACATATCTTCGAGATGAGTATACCAACATAAAAAAAATTATAATCGAAAGTCGAATGTACGCAGCCCGCAAAATTGAAATTGAAAATTCACCTAATTTTTTTTAACACAGTTTGCATTTGTAGTCCGTTTCTCGGTAGTGGACTAAGCACTTATTTAGCGGTCTAGCATCTTCAAAACCAATTAGGACTATTATTAGATTGAATCTTCTACAAAAAAAAAAAAAAACACTGATTAAAGGAAAAGTTATTTGAATTTCCTATTATATCACAATTGGTGCTTTACCATATTTGTAAAAGAAATAAATGAAATACATCGATTAAAAGAAAAGTTATTTGGATTTCTTATAGTAGCACAATGGACCAATTGTGCCACCCCGTATACGAGTATACTTCCTTTAGTAACACTTCGTATATCCCAGTACCTCACTTACCCATAGCATCTGAAATATCTTTCCTGTACCGATATCTATCGGCATAGTTCGTGTCTTAACTTTTCCTTTTCTATAGCAATTCAATTTATCAATATTTGCACATTTGCATAAATTATTGTGTTAGCGGCTACCAAGTAATACTAACCAGTAAATTTGATATCCCTTTTGTGTAGATTTGTGTGTATTATAATTTATGCGTGTATTGAAATCTTAAAAGGTCGTCTATTTTTGCACAGAAGTATTTACTCTTACGTCTGTTCAATAACCTGATATGTTTTTGGTACTTTTGCAACCTTACATAGGCTTTTAACAAAAGGGTTTCGTTTTAATCTTTAAAATGTACTCTCTTGTTACAGGACATCAATTGCTTTTATATATATTCAGGAACATTAAGATGGTTTAAATGCAAAGTGAGCAAAACATTAATCTTTCCACGGATGTATAGGAAGGTTTTTCAGCTGTCAGAATGCAAACTCTATGAGCTTTAAATAGGTCCAGCATTCAGGAGGTGTAAATAATTTGGTTTGCTCAGTATTATCAGCTTAACAGTTACTCAATGGAAAGCAAACTTTGACTAAATTTTTATTTGTACAGTCGTTTCTAGGTTTGTGAAATTTCGTACCGTTGCATGATAAAACATGGAAGTATGGGGGCAAAAATGGTGTCAGCACCAACATTAATGCGAACATTATTGTTGATACGTAGAAGCGCGATACTTACTTCCAGGAATCAGACATACAACAAACCAAAAAAGTTAACAAAGACCACAAAAGTGGCAACAATCAAGGCATGCGAGTTATAAAGTTGAATTTTCGGAAATTCGTTCTTTTGAGAATAAACCGGAGAATAGAGAGGGCATGGTTCTGTAAAAAATGTCAGAAGCTACAAGTCAGCGGCTCTCTTTCATCATATGCACATAATTAATTGAAATTAGTGGTTTTAGGTTATTAATAGGAAAGCAAGGTCGCAAGGAGTCAAACTGCAGAAGCTGAAAACGTGCAATTATTAGCATACGTTCTGTAGTGAAATATCCCAGAAATTCAAACTTTCGAATTCGAATAGAAAATTTATGAGACGAAAATTTAGCTTTAGGCTAGATCGGAGGGCTGAAGCTGAAAAGACCAAAGTATCTACATTTTAAAAACGGGTTTTACGAAAGCCATCTTCTCGGAGAAAATCATTGATGAGAGAAAACAAAAATAATGCCACTGTCTTGACTAAAGTGCTGCAGTTGTAATATTAAGCTGTGTTGTGCAAAATTTCTTATTTGCAAAAGTGTCCGCGTGAAAACTCATTGAATGTGAGAAGTTCTCAAATATTTCATTGATGGGATATTAAGAGAATTTGTTTGTTTTATGAGCATAAACGGGTGTGAATTGAAATATAGTACTTCATTGAGGAAATCTTTAAAACCAAAATTATGATAATGGGTAAGATGACTCCTTAGCACTGTTAGAGCTAAATAAATTGCAGATAAACTCAACTTCTGTTTTATAATTGTCACGGGTACGAAGTAGATATTACCTTACATAGGAACATCCATTTATTGGTTTCAAAACCGCTTGTCTAGCAAGGCTGTCAGCTGTTAAATACCTGTCATCTGAAGTAATATTTATTTAGTGCAGCGTTTTCCATTTACGAATATGGAACATTTAGCAGCAGAAGAGCGCGTAGAAATAGTTAAACTTACTACAAAAGTTTTAATTAAAATGAGGGCATTCATCCGAACAAAATTTTATTCAACGATGGAGCTCATTTTCTTTTCGGTGGTCACGCCAACAAGCAAAATTGTTACATATAATGCTCGGAGAACCAAGAATTCGTTGTGGGAAAGCCTTTGCATCCGGCAAAAGTGACTGTTGCGCATTATGGTCTATAGGTCCAACTGGGCGGTATTTTTTTGACAACTAATTTAAAAGGATCCACTATTGTAACCAGTCCAGAGGCGATCCTTTAAATGACATTGTATTTCCTTCATAATGGCAAAGGCCAAGCATTATAATAAAATGCAAATTTTTCACCGATATCATAGCTTTATGTGTGTTTTATTTAACTTTACTTGAAAATGAAACATAGGTAACCCTATATACAGTGCCGCTCACTTGAAGGGCACCCCCTTTAAATAGTTTTCAAAGCTCGATTTTTTCCAAAATAAAAATTATAACGAACTGGTTGTCTATAACATAAATTTTCTTTGATTTTAATAAATTAAGTACTAAAGTATTAAACACAAAAATAGTTAGAAATTCAATTTCAGTTTTTGGTTCATTTGAATAGTCTCCCCTTACAAAAATTAGATTATACACGAAAACATTAATTCTAAATTAAAGGTATTATTGTTTGCTTACATCTGATTTAAAACTAAGTATTTTAAGTAAAGAGTAGTAGTGGGTGCTTTCGCCCTGGTTGAGAATACATTCACATATTCTGTTCGGTAAAGAATCATACAGTTTTTTGATTAGGTCCAGTGAAATACAAGACCAGGCCTGTTTAAGTGGATTAACGAGTTCACTTTTGCTTCAATATTGTTTGCCTGATTTGTACACCTTGCGTACTACCCATCCCCAGACGTTTTCAATAATGTTTAAGTCTGGAGAGTAAGGCGGCCAGTTCATAACCTCAACATTTTAATCCATGATTTGACGACTCTTGCTGTGTGGATTGGCGCATTGTCATGCTGGAATTTCCACTCAAATCAGAAAACATTTTCAACTTCAGGAAAAATTTTTTCCAGCACGGCTTTGTATGAAGTCGCATTCATTTTTGCAGAGAGAAACTGGAGTTCTATTGTGCCATAATAAGAGACCGCACCCCATACCATAACTCCACCTTCCCGGCTGTGTAATCGAATGAGCAGGTGTTCCTTTTTTCGAAGATCGTGGAAGTAGCATTTATGTCCATCAGAACCCTCTAAATTAAATTTTTTTCGTCGGAAAATGTAATTATATTCTACTCTCTGCTCCACGTCATAGTCGTGCGACAAAAATTAAAGCGATTTTCCTCATGGAGATTGTCTAACGGTTGTTTCTTTTTAAGCCTCTAGCGTTGGAAGTGTGGTGCTTTGAAAATAACTCTTTTTACCGCTGATACAGCTGCGTTTACGCCAGCTTTTTCCTTGATTTTGGCAGCAGAGTCGTGTGAATTTGAGGCATATCTCAGAATAGCCCTCTTGTCAGCGGCTGTAATATCACTTGCCGGTCGAACTTTCATATTATTTCCATAGCCTTCGATGTCACGTAAATATGTTGATATAACTTTGCGACTCCTATTAGTTTTTCTGGAAATTTGATGAATAGAAATTCCACACAATTTGCAGGTTTTAATTTTGCACCTTTCCTCGTCACTCAAGGATTTAGCTCGGCCCATTTTACTTAAAATCGATTGTTTTATATTTAATTATACACAATTACTGTAATCCGGTCTGATTTATGATGATTTGCAAAAGACTTTTACACTTAAACTGATTACCACGTGAGAGGTGCTATTCAAATGAACCAAAAAAGAAGAACACATTTTTCATTCATTTAAAAGAAAGGATCGAATTAAAATAAAGGGACACTTCAATGGCTTGAAATTTTTTGTAGGTGCTGTGTGGAAATAGGAGAAACAAATAAGTAAGTGAAGTGAACTTTAAATAGTAGTCACTATTGTTAAATGATGAAGGGGCGCTATTCAAGTGAGCGGCAGTGTGTAACTGACGCTGAATATGGGCAAATCTATATAGAAGGAGTTACAAAAATGCATTTACTGGTATTTAATATAAAATTTGACTATTTATTGAAATGTTTAGAATATGCAATTTTCGCCATTGTAGCATTTTTCATGTTACAGATAATTTCTGCATATTATTACGTGTTATACTTATGTTATATTTATGTTGATATATTCCTGTACGATCGTCTAATTTAACCCACGTATATATTCTGAGGTAATTAATATTAATTTGACTTAAATTAGCACGCAACAGAAATGTAACAAACTTTGTTCTGAGATGAAACTTAACTGCATTGAACACAAATTGGGCGACTTAAAAAAAAAATAAAACAATTTTTCTCTATAATATTTTTGGCATTATTTCTGAGCAATGTATTATAAGAAATCCGCAACTTTTCACATCTTTTCCAGTGTCATTTTTGATCGGAATGATGTACTGCATATTACCCTATAATTTTTTTTTACACATTTTTACCATATTTAAGAAATGGGGTTTTTGAAGAATGCTAATTTTTAGGCCCGCAATGAAACATCGACATGTCTAACGCCTTCATATAGTATGCAAGTCTAAAACATTTAAATTTAATTAAATTTGTTTAAGCAGAATACACAATTGTGTGAACTTATGAAATGCAAATTTGCACATGCAATTTACTTGCAATCTAATTAATTTCCTAGTTTTACCTTATACCCTTTAATTCTGAGAAGCATAACGTTGAGGCAAGTTAACGAAATGTATACGCATTGTTATATGTATGTTCAATTGAACTGAGTGCAATCACACACTGAATCATCAGACGATTACTATGCCTAATGCTCATGCATATAGGAATCCTCACTTATGGAGTAAAGTCTTGGGGATGCTGTCTGATAAGAGCTTATCAATGGTCAATTTAATTGCGTGTACGATTAATCTCAACATGCTTGACAGTAAGAGGATTCTACGTTTCCTTTATTTGCGTTTTATATCACTCACGAGTACATCGCACAATGTTGAGTGACAGAAGTATTAAATTCACAACCTTACTATCATTGTCTGCTAATTAACTTGATGTAACGTTCCGCTTAGTTGAACAGCACAATGAATGCTCTGTATAAGACGAAGACAGATACATTGAAAAGAGGACATGTCTTGTGCTAGGATCTATTAATGATATATGCGTGATATGGATTATTTACAAATCAAAAAGTGCATTACTAAAACAAACAAACATACCATATGTTATGAGTTATGAGTTTCAATATTCCAAATAACTTGTACAGGAAATTCTTAGATAAACTGAAGCAATACTTTGCATTTAGGTTTGTAAGTGGGCGAGACTTCAAAAATGGCTTAAATATGGGTTTTATTACTTTATCTCAAATTATTAATATCTATGGGCTATGTTGCCGGTTACACGCTTTAGAAATGCCTTAAAACGGAACCAAAAATTAATTTTTTCGATAGAAAATCTTTCTTTTTTTTTGTTTTTTGCTTTAGTAAGTAGATGTGGTTCTTCAATGTTACATATCATAAAGTGGTTTATATCGTCTTTCAGCTACTGTACTGGATTTTTTTTAAAAAGTTTTAGGCCTTTCATTTTTTCTTTTATAATGCCAATTTTGCCAAAAAACGAGGAAAAGTCGTTAAGTTTCACGCCTTGTCGTCATTTTAGAAGATTTAGAATGGTCAATACATCGCCTACATCGTTGGGTTGGCGGGCTCATGGAGTTTTAGTCGTTATGAATCACTTCGACGGAAAGCGTTGCGCATTTTGCGTGCGCGCATTTTACGAGAACTCTCGTTCATATATTGCTACTAGGCGACTATATTGTGCTGAATATGGACTACGGCGAATTAGTGAAGCTCCGAGTGCTAATTTAATTAAAATATGGGTAAAGCGTTTTGAAGAGACCGGTTCAACATTTAAACCACAAGCAAATGGTCGCCCAAGAACATCTAGGACTGAAGACAATGTTGAGAGAGTTATGGAGTCAGTACGAGGAAATCCACAAAAGTCGACTCGCAAGAGATCGTCTGTCTTACAATTATTGCGACGAAGTTTGCAACGAATATTAACATTGGATCTTAAACTGCAACCATATAAGCTGCAATTAACACAAGAATTGAAAGAGTCTGACTTCATAGCAAGGCTCGCATTTGCTAATGAAATGCTTAATCGATTTTCCAATCTTGACAATATCCTTTTCTCTAACGAGGCTCATTTCCTTATGAATGGGTTCGGAAACCGTCAAAATTGTCGTTACTGGAACAGTGAAAATCCCAAAATCAAACACCAGAAACCATTGCATAGTCATAAAGTGACAGTATGGGCAGCAATCTCTGGCAGAGGAATAATTGGTCCTTTTTTCTTCGAAAATGCGCGAGGCCAAATCGTTACGGTTAATACGGTTGAGATGTTGGACGGATTTTTTTTCTCCAGAAATTGAAAGTTCAAGAATAGTGAATTCCAGAACTTGGTTCCAACAAGATGGAGCTACCTGTCACACATCAAATGACTCCATGGCGGTGGTGAAGCAGATGTTCCCTGGCAGACTGATTTCGAAAAGAGGTGATATCTCATGGCCCCCACGTAGTCCAGACTTGACGCCTCTTGACTTTTTTTTGTGGGGATACCTCAAACACAAAGTCCACAGTAATAATCCAAGAAACATCGTTCAGCTCAAGGAGAATATCCGTGGTGAAATGGCAGCCATTACACCAGTATTACTGAAGAAAGTTTTCAATAATTTTCGTTTGCGGTTAGAGGAGTGCCGTCGTAGAGAGAGTCACCATTTAGATGATGTTATTTTTAAAAAATAAACTCCATTTATTACTCTACAATGCCTTAGATTTATTTTAACCATACCTTTTGCATTTATTTTTTAATCTATTTTTTAAATATGCACTTTCTATTGCGCCACCCTGTATTTTGGTTCTTGTGAACACTCTAAATCTCTAAAAAAGGAAATTACCGCTCGGATTGGCAACACTGCCTCCATCTGGCACTATCTAATCCTATATGGCAATTTAATCGACTTTCCGTTCAGCTAAGCGAAAAGTCAACTGTTTTTGTTTTTGGTGATTCGATTAAATCAGTCTTATTCCGATTTTCTCTACAAAGCAAAGTTAAATGAAAACCAGTAAACAAATTTTAGTCATCTGAATTGACTTACACTTACCCTCACCCAATCAATATTTTTTACTTTGATGTGAGGGATGGTAGAATTGAAGTGGTAAATCGCTAAATTATTTAAAAATTATTATATCATTTTCATTTGCCACATATTTGATGCGTGCTAAATTATACTGCAACTAAATGGAAAAAATGAATGTTGAGGTATGTGGATAAAATTATGCAATTTGTGTGAGAGTTATCAGAGAGGACGTGGTTATTTGGTTGATTTTTCACAAATTTGCAAAGCATTGTAATACAATATCATTGTCGACAATTTAATTGACTGCAGTCTACGGATTAGGAATTACAGGCGAAAAATTAAATTTCGATAAATCGGTCACTTTGCATACGAAGTAAAAGAGGTGTGGAAATGGCCTCCGTTTTCATACCCAGACCTTACTTCACCAAATGCATAACGTGTGCAAAATTTGATTGAATCCTGCGTAACCACTAGAAATACGTGAGACCGAATTCATTCATTTGTATAGGAGGCACCAGAGAGGCGCGATTACTTGATCCATTTTTCCCGTACTTACCGAGAATTGTAAGTCAATACACTGAACAGGAAGCTATGGTACCTCAGTCTACTGACTAGAATTTAAGGGGACAAATTTAATTTCATTAAATCGCCTAATTTGTATGGGATGTACCCGAAGGGATGTTGCAATACCGTCCAATTTCACTTTGGCAAACGCTCAGCTTGTACCAAATTTAAATGCAAAATTTTCTGCAACCGTGGAAGAAATATGGATCTAACAATACATGGGTTAATTGGGGCATTTGTATGGAAGGTACCGCAAAAATCGTAGTTACTCAGTCGATTTTTTCAAATTCTTCCAAGAAAGAATGTAGGTTTAGATTCTAAAACTAAGCTTCTGAAAACCGGTGAATTTGTATGACAGATACCAGAAGGGGCGAGTTCATATAGTTTATTCAAATCGCCGGCTACGATCTGATAAGGACAGGGTTTTCCATTTAATAGTTTTAAAACTATTATTGTTGTCAGCAGTTAAATATCTGTGATCTGAAATGTTATTTATTTAGTGAAAGGTTTGCCATTTACGAATACGGATCGTTTAATAACCGAAGAAAGCTTAGAAATTGCTAAAACTTGTAGTAAGTAGTAAGGTATTTCACTCGTGGGCGCTTTGCGTGCTTTACGGGGTGGTTATGGTCGTCATAATCGATTTACTATGCATGAATTGGCAAGATTATAAAGAAATTTGAAGAGGCTTGAAACGTTACAGGTGTGGTTACGCAATGTACACTCTGCCGAAAATATTGCTTCTATTAGCTGTGGCCATGTGATAACCGACTTTAGCCTGCGATTCAAGATTATGAACTGGACGATACGTGGTTTCAACAAGACGATGGTACGAGCCACACAATACTACCAATTTTGGCTTTATTGCATGAAAAATTTCCAGAAAGCGTAATTTGACGTTTTGGCGGACGTCAATTGGTCACCAATGTCATGCGATTTGACATCGTTAGACTTTTTTTTGGGCCACGTCAAAGATCGTATTTCCACTGATCATCCCCAAACGTTGGAGAAACGTACATTCGTTAAGTTGTCGCCGAGATATCGCCCGAAATGTGCTGAAAAGTCGAAAACTATTTCAAAAGGATCCCCTACTGCAATCGATGCAGAGGCGGTCATTCAAATAACATCGTATTTAGTACGCAATCAAAGCAATATAATGAAATAAAAGTTTCATCGAAATCATTGCTTTCTGTGTGTTTAATTTAACTTTGCTGCGATAAGTTTTGACAATTTTATTAAAGACTTGCCACCGCTATCGTGTCCAACATCCAACCACACAGACGGACATCGTTCAAGCGACTTAAAACGTCATGAAACACGTTTGGTCAAAGGATATTTGATGGTTTAGGCGTCTCCTTCTAGATGTTACACTCCCTGGAGTGAAGGTATGAGTATGTCGAGAGAGCATTCTATTACCATGAAAAACAATTTTGTCACTGCAAAAGTTGTGGGGTATTTCACTGTAATGAATGTGCACATATGCTATTTCAGGAAGCCAGGATTTTTTAAGGAGTAGACTCCCAAGTAGACACGTAGGCATATTTCGGAGACTGTTTCAACATGAGGAGAACATACAACTTCTTTGGATTCTATACAAGTCGTTGAAAACATTTAGTAAAAAATTCAAAAGTAAACATTGTAAATCTATACGTAGCTCCGATTCTTTAATGCAAAAACTACAACACAAATATTTGAATAAGTTAGTATATGTATATTTATATCAGATTACTTAACTGGAATTTCATACTGTTTTATGCACATTCATCTTAAACCTACTTTACTTTTTATATGTTAGTCCTTTATTCATGTCAATGTCAGTAAAAATGAAGTGTGACAAACTCTCATGCGTGATTTAGTGTTTTGTGGTTAACATTGCTAGTCGTTCGCTTGTTACAGACTGACAGACTTATTGAAATACTTGAGAAAGGTATTGGGGTTCTTAAAACATTGTGGCAGAATGTGGAATCGCATATAATTCATCGGAAAGAAATGTAGCAACAACGTAACAACTAATTGTTACAAATTTCCCAAATTGAATAGAATATGTGGTTATGAAAGACACCATGACTGACTAATTTATAATTAAAAGCAGTAAAGAATTGTCAGTTATGTGGACTGACTTACATTTAACCACCTCCAACTAAAGTTTTTTTTTGCGTTGGCGGCAATGCACGCTAAGTGTCAGAAGAAGTGCGGCAAATCACTAGATTCCTATCAACAAATGATGTGAATTAGCACAATTATAACTTTCTCAACTTTTCATTCATAGAACTTTAGTATAGTAGAATGGGCTATATGAACCTAAACTAACATGGATGGAATTAGGAAAGTTGTATGAGAAGCAGCAGAAAGATGCGGTTATCTATTCAATTTTCCAAACTTGTTCACGTATCATACTAAAACGAAAATAAATAGGAAAACAGTTTTGATATATATTTCTGGAGTCAGAATCGGAAATATATGAAACTAGCCGACCCGAAGTGCTCTGTAACGTCGCCATTAAGATGAGACGAAAACCGTATAATATTCAACTCTCAACCAACAATATAACATGGAATGAATTATGAATAACACTTTTGCTCAATCTTTACTTAATGTAATCTGGTTAGGTCGATAATCTATTGTTATTAAAATTTTAAGAATTTCTTTCCAAAGGGGCTTATTTCCTCTATGGCTATAGTGTATATAACAAATTTCGTACAATTATACCTTCTAATTTATGAGATACTATCTTTTAAATCTTTGCTTAATAAGGATAGAGCTTTCTATCCAAACTTAATCCAACATATGACGACTTTGCTATTGACTGTGACACATTCTTAAATTCTGATTACTATTGGTTTTGTCGCAGTATTGATTTCATTCATTCATACTTCAAATAGTTCATGAGGTTATGTGGACGATATCACTACCCTTTATTTAATCTTAAGCTAACGTATGATAATTTCGTAGCACCCCCCATTTTTTTCTAAGACATATTTCACTCTATGCCAGTAGTATATATACCAAATGTCATCTATATACTATTTATAATTCATGACATACATACTTTAAAAATGTATAGGAGTACAGGTGGTGTCACGCCCCTTTACCTGAATTTTATCTAACATAGTATATGCAAAATTTCATAATTGAGTTTGGCCAGTAAAAATGGATTTTTAAATGCGTTGTGGCCCCTTTTACTATTTCTTCGGACATATTTCTTTCTACATTTGTGGCATACGTGGCGTATCGTAGCTTCGTACATCCAATAGTTCTTGAGATAAGGCCGTTCAAAATGTTAAGTTGTGTGGGCGGTGAAAATTTCCAATCTTAACCTAATATCTGTGGTCACAACCCGTAACAGCCTAACTCGAGTTAGGACACAATTGAGTTATTAGCACCATCGTATTCAGCGTATCTAAATTTATTTGCTCTAAATTTTTCATGTTTGTATCTCTTCTAGGAAGGCAATTAATCCTAAAAAAACCTAATAGCTTAAGTTATTTTTCTAAATGACTGTTTTGGCATAACTGCCTAAGTCAATTTAGGATTACAACAAATATAAACATTATTTTTTCATCATTGCCTAAATCAA